>RJWT010003125.1:0-37728 GCA_004365215.1 Cuniculus paca | reverse complement strand
AAAGAAACAAAAAAAAAAAAAAAGAAAATGAAAGACCCAACAAGAAATGGATAACTGAAATGCATAGACACTTCTCAGAAGAAGCATGAATGAACCATAAGTATAGGAAACAATGGTCGACATCGCTGGGATTAGAGAAATGTCAATTAAAACACCACTCAGATGCCATCTCACTCCAGAAACAACACCTGTCATCAAGAAATCAAATAATAACATAGGCTGGCAAGATTGTGGGGGGAAAATGAACACTTCTACATTGTTGGTGAAAATGTAAACTAGTGCAAACACTATGGAAGCAGCATGGAGATTCTTCAAAGGAAAAAACTAGAAACTCATCTGTTATGGTTGATACACTGTGTCAACTTGAGCAGTTTACAAGTTTAACTGAGAGACTCAGTAGGGAGCCAGGGTTCTTACTTTGTAAATATCCTCATCCTATGCAAAGGAGGGCAAGGACATTTTGTGAGTGCTACACCTGCCCTGGAGCGGGGGTGGTCTATGTACAATATAAGGGTAGAAAAGAGGCTTGTGTTTTGCTCTTTTTGCTCTGGCTGCTGCCTTGAAGTGTTGCCCCAGTGCCATGCCACCCTGCCTTGGAGCCAGCTGATTATGGACTGAAATCCCCAGAAACTGTAAGCTAAACAAACCTTTTCTTCCTTAATTTTGGGTGTGAGGTGTTCGTCTAAGCAACAAGAGAAAAGTAACCAAGACATCATCTGAACTCAGCTAGTCCCCTTCTAGATATCATCCTGAAAGAGTTAAAAATATTACGTTACTATGATATAAGTATACCAATGTTTATAGCAGCATACTTCATAATACCTAAATCATGGAAGTGGCCTACATGTCCATCACCAGATGAATGAATAAAGAAAATGTGGTATTTATATATAATGGAGTAGTACTGTACTACAAAGAAGTATAAACTTGAGTTATTTGTAGAAAAATGAATTCACCTTGTGGCCATACTATTAAATGAAATAAATCAGACACAGAAATTTAAATATTGTGTTTTTTTTAAAATTTATATGAGAAACCTAAAATATAAATAAAGAGCAAAATTAGAGATACTTATTAGGAGACAGGAAACTAGATCTTTTCTAAATGGGAAGAGGACCAAGATGAAAGTAGGGGACTGGAAGAAGGGGGAGGAGAAATGAACAAAAAAGCATAAAGTATGTTATGCACTAGTGCCAGCTCCTCACAATGAATATTAACATACACTAATAAAAGTAAAAAAATCCTTGAAGAGTTAGACCTCAAGAAGACCACTAAGATACTTATATCCTTGATGACACATTATGAAATTGGAAATAAACCTAATTTCCACCGATATGAGAATGAACGTAGTCTAGTCCTTAGTGATTACTAAAGGCTAATATGCGTATGAACTCTACAATGACACTTATAGATACATTTGAATTTCACAAATACAATGGTAATCAAAGGATTCCATTACAAAGACTATATATTGTATACTTCTATTTATGAAAACTTCAATAACAGAAAAAATAATCCATGCTCCTTAATTTCCTAGTAAGGATTTTTCTGAAATTTGACTCTTCTGACATGTTTTGAATTGGTTCAGAACCTCAACACAGCCACAATAGATCAACTAAAGACACAAAAAAGGAATTTCAGAACTGCTTCTGAAAGTGGCAAGAACTATGGGATAAGGGTGTGTGAAGCAATGAATAGTATTTTGAGGGGGGATTAATGGCAATGTATCTTGCTGTAATACATTTCTTAATATTTAAACATTCATCATATTTGTTCATCACATCTACACAACTGCAGTAATAAAACTGTATGCTAATAATGTAGCAAAAAACAATAGCAATGACTTTGTAGTTCTCAGCAGACTCACTTTTTGAAAGATCAAAAATTCATTACAAATATGTTGGAGACAATTTGAGCAGCTCTCCTTGAACGCAGAACAATTGCTTCAACATCAGTTAAACTGAGCCCTATCTTCATGCACTGGTATGTCCAGAGCTGGCTATGGTATTTCCTCCTCCTTTCAACTGGCTATAAGCAATGCAAATAAGGCTAGCCAAGGTACTGATAAGTAATATTTAAGGTCAACTGACATTTTCCTGTTTCCTCACATTGTGTTCCCTGTTAAATGGCTGAATGCAGTAGGACGTCAGAGCCAGTCAGCTCCAGGAATGTCAACTGGGTATGAGTCTCAAAATAAAAGGCCATGACTTCCCAGGGTACAAAAGTTTACATATCGGAAACTGAAGCAACAGCCTCCTAAAACCATTCAAATGCTACCCCAATTGAGTTATGCAGACTGGTTCTTCTGCATATCATTCTCCGTGCATATTGCAAAGATGCTTTTCTCTCCACCAGGCTAGCCGGCTCAAGTTACTCACATAATACCTGCTGTCCTCACTGTCACTCATCTTTGAACTCCTCCCTTCTTCATGAGATAATAAATTCTGGGCCTTGGATCAAGGCCTTTGTCCATATAACCTGACTTGGCTCAGATTTAGTACTCCTTGGCTGTCCATAATTTTGAATAGATCTTAGTGTCTTTACTGTTGCCATAGGTTACATTGGGGGTGGTAGATTGGAATTAACTTGCACAAATTCCAATAATGTTACCATGGGATTACAAATATAACTTTCTGGATTATGAGGTGGACTGGAAGAAGGATTATAATAATTGGATTACAATATATAATACTTGGATTATAGTATTATAAGGAATTACTATTAGGATTATAATATTGGGACCTCAATATAAATGATTGACAAACTTAAGAGTAGCTTTTACTTTGTGATATTTTTCAAGAATATTTCACTTTGTAGACCAGTTACCAAATAAAATTCCTTCAATGTACAAGATTTATCTTTCCCTTGTGTAATTTAAAACTGTAGGGCTGGGGATTTAGCTCAGTGGCACAAGCACTTGCCTGGCAAGTGCAAGGTCATGAGTCTGATCCCAATTACCGAAAAAATAAAAATAAAAAATAAATAAATAAATAAATAAATAAAACTGTCATGAGTCATCAAAGCTTTTGTTTATTGTCAGTCCTGAGAGTTTTTCAATTTTATAGTATTTTCAAGAAATATTTGGGTCATTCTCTAGATAACAAAATGGTAAAATAGTTTAACTTTATTTGACTTTCACCCTAGACATACACATCTAAAATGCTGCTAAAAATAACAAAAGAAAACAGTAAAGAAGCTATGTCCCCATATAAGACTTTTTGTGTGTGGTATGCTTTCTTCCAGAATGAAAAATGAAGGTATTATGAATGCCCATTTCAGACTTTGGGAAAATCAGTTGACCCGAAGGTCATCATCACCTTAGTCTTCGTTATGTTTGTCACTGGTCAAACCTCAGTCATTGGTTATGTTCGTTATCTGTTCTCAGTGTGTCCTTTCCAGGATTCCTCTCCCAATAGCACAGCACAATGTTGCTTCTGAAGGAACTTCACTTTGCTCGGTGCCTCACTTCCATCCCTGCTCCAAGTATTTGAGAAATGAGAAAACCTGATAGAGAGATGGTACATCAGTCAGGCTTTTAAGAATTTGACATCTATGAGACCCCAAGTTCCTCCACATGCAACATTTGTCTAGAAGCCTAGATCAGGGTAACACACCAATGCAATCTGATCTGCCGGAAATCAGAGGATGTCTGCAGGCCCCTATCTGCAGTCTCCTCTCTGTGAAGATAGTCTAACATTTTTCATAATATTAAAAATAACATGTGAACTTCCATCTGCACTACAAAACAGCATCCACAAAACAGAAATAAACAACATCATGAAAAGAAATAAAATTTGTCTTGGAGCAAGGTGATGTTCTTGTAAGTGGGGTCGGATTACCTTGAAGCTAGAATTTAAAATATTTTGAAAACCTTGAGCAGTGAACTGGGTCTTTTTCAGTATCTTAAAAAAAGAAACTTCATACAGTCAAATGCTGAAAAATAAGACTGAACTGTACTGTTGCAGGATGAGGAAGATGTACTTCGGTGATAGTAATGTGGGTATAAGGAACAGTGAAGCTCGAGTCAGTGGAAACCTCACCATGAGTCAACAGTAACATGATCTTACACTCAAGGGCAGACATGTGGCCTGACCCGAAGAAGAAAACCATTTTCAGTCCTGGATGCCCCACTTTAAAGGGATAGAAACGAGCTCAAGAGTGTGCAAAAGAAATTAACCAGGATGGAAACCTGACCTCAGACTATAACACAGGGGGGAAAAAAATCAGCTAACAAAGGATTCCACCGCAGAGTCTCAGTGGGAGAATGACTACTGTTTTCCAGCATATGGCTAGCTCTGTTCTACATGACTGCAAAAGTTGAAAGAAGGACCAATGTTGACACAGTATAAGGAAGAACTTTGCAATTTCCAAAACAGCTTCAAGCATGGAAATGTTGCCTTGGGTGTTCCACATCACTAGAGATGCACAAGTATGGCTGGGGGAAATAAATCTCTTGCTCAGCTTTTGCAAAAATCAGTGGGGAGTTCAGACAAAATGACCAGCAAAATCTCTCAAACCCTGAATTCTGTGATTCTTTTACTCTAAAACAACTATTTAAAAGCAGCACAATATGAGGGCACACTTGATATCTTAATGACAGTAAATCACCCTAATTCATCAGGTTCCCATTGATCATGGCCATGACATAGTGTGGGTGGTAAACTATTCAGCTATAAAGGCAAATGGAATTCAAATACAGTGTTGGTTCTGCTATTTGCTGACTGAGTAGATGTGGGCCAATAACTAAGTTCTCTGAGTCTCAGTTTTCTGTAAAGTGGGGAGAATGGCCTGCATCTTTCAAGTGTGTTTAATGATCGGTGGTAGCTAGGCAACAGGTGTAGCCACAAAGAGATTCTCAGTCCACAACAGCTATTATTACTGTCATTAGAGAACATCTGAAACACACTGCTCCAGTTACAATGATGGAATTCTAAACTCAGCACAACTTGATGAACCTTACCATCTTAAATGAAAGAAAATACTGACCAAACCAAATGAGAAATGAAAAAAAGAAAATAATCTTAATGTAAGGAATTATATCAAACTTCTTTCTTCTCAAACACAGAATCCTCCCTACTTTGGCATATTTCAAAGTTGCTTTAACAATCATTTATTTAAACATCACGAGGGAGCTTAGTGTAAATTGATAACCCCTGGCTAGAAACAAACACAGGTTGACCAGTAACACACAGAAGGCAGGCATGAGTCCCTGAGAGCAGCTTCTTTCTCTACCCCCTTAAACTCTAGGCAAGAGCAACATAGTTTCTCATCATGAGGCACATTGTTTTATTTTTCCTAATTTTTTTTTCATCATGAAATTCCCAGTGATAATGTTAGAAGATCTAAATGTTGACATTTCTCCTTCAGAGAGCTAAAGAAAAAGTGTGAGCATAAACTGTATTACTTTGTGTTTATTAAACTCTAGTTGGAAGTAGCGATCTTGGTAGTATTAAAAATACAAACATTTTGTAAATTTTTCCAAGATTTTTTTTTACATTCATTTAAAGTGTGTAGTGCTAGATACTATAGTGGAAAGACATATGACATTTATCTTAGAGAATTCAGACTCCAGGCTGCCCTTAGCTCATTTGTCATCCTTCTAAAACAGAAATCAGATTATACTGCCCTCTACTCAAAAACCACAGTGCCCTTACCATGCCTACCAGGCCTTACTATGCTGATTACAGTACCTGCCGCTCCCACCTGTTAACTATACAGTCAGGTTATCTTGACCTTTAAGTGTAAGTCTACCTCAGGCCCTTTGCACTTGCTGTTCTGCCTGCCTGCAATAAGGTTTCCTTAGATATCCACATACTACACTTCCTTACCTCATTTAGAACTTGCTCAACTATTATCTTTGGTGAACATTCTACTGAAGAGGATTCCCCTCCATCATCCTTTATACCTTACATTACTTAATCATATTTTCTTAATACTTTTCACCACCTCATCTACTGTACATGATTTTCTGTACATATATTTAATATTTGTATATTATGACCCTTCCCCTGGGAATCTAAGCACATGAAAACAGTGGCCATGGCTGTTTTCTCCACTACAATAATCCCAACGTGTAGATCAGCACACTACCTACATATCACATGTCATAGTAAGCATCTGTTGACTGAATGAATTCACTAACGACTTTCCCACTCATGTTCCAAACTGTAAGATGAGGAAGGTGGATTAGAAAATCTTTCATTTCTTCTCATGATCTAACATTCAATGACTCTTTCATTTCCTAAGATTCTGTTCTCAAGCATTATCTATTTTTTAAAAAGAGTTTTCTAAGTAACAATATGTTTCTGATAGGGCAAAAGTTCTAGGTAAATATGATAATATCATCTCTATAGCAAAGTATTACTTACAGAAAAAAAGTTACCACTCTGTTGTTTAAATATATCCCTCCAAAGTGTCATCTCAAATATCTAGACACCAACAGAACATCATTGTCAACATTTTGCCTTCAGCCTTTGGCTGTATATTCTCCTTTTCAAAAAAACATACTGGATAAAACCCCACTTGTTTGCCTTCCACAAGTGTTTGATGACACACTCACCTCCTTTTCATGCATGGAAAACTGGGCGTCAGCAAGAATAAGAAACTTGACCAAGAATATTTTCTCTCTGTATCTCTAGGACCTAGAGCAACATAGGCACTCAGGAAATAGTCATGGAGTCGATGCAGGAATGGTGGCCCAGAGTCTGAAAGTCAGGAGAATGCATGTCAGAGCCAGGTCTTTTTTCACTGTGTGTTCTTTCTCCTCAGCTCTCAGCGTCAGGAAGTCAAGAGGTGACCGGACAAGCAGAAGAAACCCAGTCTTCTAAGGCTCCTCACCTTACTGCCTCTGTGCCTCATTTGTTTCTGGACAACATTTGTCCTTTGGGGATCATAAAATGGTGTTGTAAAAAGAAAAGAAAAATCAGAACAAGACTGAGGAATTCTAGTTTCACATCCTGGCTCTAATGCTTACCATACACTAAGCTGCAGCAATGCCACTTAGGGTCCCGGAACCTCAGCTTCCTCATCCATGCCGTGGTGCAATTAAGAACACATGCTCCTTGGCACTTGGTTGGCCCCTCAGAATTTGTATGCATTATCAAATATTAATGAAAGATGTCTCATGGACTATTTCCTGTGACCAGCTTGTTCACTGAGACAAGTTACCACTAGGGGACACTGAACTAGCGAGAAACTTAGAACAGATTGAAGGAAATGAATAGACTCCAGTTTGAGTTGGTGGCTTCTCCGCACTGGATGACTTGTTGAACTAGAGCACTGTAAGAAATGCCCCCTCTAAGGATTCCTTTCAATGCTATGGTTAGGTGGCAGCGCTGGCATTTACGTGTGTGTCCCATCATCACAATGGTCCCTGAAAGATTATGATCTTCCCCCGAACTTTTTAATGGTGATGGGCTCTAGGCATAATCAGAAAGTTCGCCCAGTGTCTTTACCAGTATCCTGAGACTGAAACTTCTTACAACCTCATGTACACATTTATCAGGAAATAGTATTTGCCTTGCTCATGTAAAGCTATGTATGTACCTATGCCATATAAAGCCATATCACTTGTCCTTCCTCGACCTGAACAAAGAAGAGATGCAATCGCTCAGACCTATTCCACTGAGGTCAGTCCCTACCCCTGTATTTTTTCTCAACACAAGACAGAATCATTTGCCCTGCCCCTGCACGGAATGCTATTTCACAAATTTTCTGTTTTAGGTTACAAAAATATTTAACTGCAAAGATAGTGTCCTATGACATAACTCTTAATTCAATAAAGGTTCCATTTCCCAAGGCAGATCTTGATTAGCATGATCACATAATTTATTATGCACACTGAAAGTTTTTGAGAGTAAAAAGGAACGTTAAGGATAGCTACGACAGGCCACAGGCATAAATGGACTTTGTGATCCCTTGGTGCTTAAAGGTGTTTAGAAGCTGTTGAGACATCTGCTATCTTAACGTGTTATCAGGACAGAAAAAAAAAAAAACCCTCTCTAGAAAAAATTTTTACATGAAAAGTATTGATGCTTATTCTGTATGGACAAGACTGCCTCAGTTCCCAGGGGAAGTTGGGAGTGGGAAGTTGTAGGTGGGAAGCAGGGATGGGAAGTTGGGGGTGGGCGAATACAGTCTCTGTCTCTGCCTCCCTCTGGCTTTCTTGTACACACACACACTCACACACACACACCCATAAGCCCTTGCAAGCTCATCCTTCAAAAGTCTCAGGCATCTACTTTTCTTGTAAAGATCTTCTCCCTTAACTCCCAAACCTCTAAGGAACCCATACAACTATGCCTGCCTTCTTTCTGTGACTTTTAAAAATGTTTCTGCGTGACGGTCATTTTAAAATAATTCTTCACTGGTTTCCTATTCTAAACAACAGTTATAATTCATTTTGTTAGAATGAAAATAATATACCAATTATTCAATTAATGTCCCCCAAACCCTAAAATGGTGCCTCCACTTGTTTAATATGAATATAGAAATAAAGAGAGATGGAAACAATGATGGTCTGCAGAAAAGATGGATTGCACTGACAAAATGCCCAGGTTATAGAAGTCTACGTTATATGGGCACACACCACCCATTAGGTGATTTCAAATGAACAATGGTCAGAATACTTACTAGAAAATCCCACAGGAAGGATATGAGCTGCATGAGCCCAGTTGAATATTACATATTAAAATTCAAACTAAAAAAGGAAGTAGAAGAAAGAGAGGAAAGTAGATGAATGACAAAAGCTATGCTTGGTTGTTTTCTGCTTCCTGGGCACAGAACAAACAAAAGTTAGAATATTTGCAAGATAAAAACAAACTTCTTGTTTCTTCAAACTACTCCTTAATGACTTCAGGCGGGAGGCAAGATTATAGAGAAATACATATGCACACATATGTATGTATATACACAAACATATCACAGAAGTCAAAGCTAAAAGCCTCCTGTATTTAAAAAGTATTCAAATTTTCAAACCATGTCTCCTCTTTTTTCTTTTTCTGGAGCAAGAGACCCTTCTACCATGTTTTTAACTAAACCGTTGGTTCAAAACAGAAGGTTCTAACAATTTTCAGAAATCCTTCAGGGTCAGACTTCTGGGAAGATGGCGGAACAGTAAGCAGCAGAGTAAACAGACTCTCTGAGAGAAACAGTTCAGATGCTGGAATATAGCATCATGGGGAGGACAAGAGGGAAGGAAGTAGGTGCCCTGGAACCAGAAAGAATCTAAAATGTGAATCGAAGCCGACAGAGAGAGTAAAAAGAAAAACTTAAATGAACAAGAAGGTGGTAGCTGGCAATGCCTTAGCCTGGAGCCAGACTCACCCTGCGAGAAGAGCTGTTGGAGCCTGGGGACACACAATTGCAGCGTTGGGTGATGATCCCAGAGTTCTCCGCAGAGAGGTGCAGCAGTGGAGGAGAGCAGTGGACACGGAGGTCTGCGCTGGCTGGCAGTCAGTGCAGAGGACTCAGTCCTCCTGTGGGAGAGAGCAATTGGCTGGGAGCCATCTTGGAGTAGAGCAGGATAAGCCCGGAGCCAGCACTGCTGCTCACTTCTTCCAGCAGCTCCAGGTTGGGTGCGGACCCGCAGAAGTTGCTTGGACTGAGTCCCACACCCATGCACGTTCCAGAGAATATCCCATAGGTTCCTACCCAGCTTAGGTCTGCAGGCTCTGGCTGGCTCTGTTCCCATGCAAACTCCAAGGGCCCTTGTGGACCAGTACCAAGCTCAGGCCAGAAGCATGGGTGCCTACCATCAGATAGCCATAGCCAGCACTGGCTCGAAAAACAAAACAGTCTCGCTTTAGAGAAATTGTAGCCAATGCCAGAAGTGCCTGGAACCCTACTCCCCAAGTGTATGGAAGAACCCAGGAATATGCCAAGACAAAGAAGGAAAAGGCAATCTCTGGCATCAACCCAAGCAATGCAAGTCCAGGACAGGTAAACATGGAAGAGATCGGGAGTCACACCTGAAATGTCTGAAGTGATGTCAACTAAAGTAAAGAAACAACTTCATGAGGCTATAAAAGAAATTAGAACACAAATATTATCCCAGGAAAAAGAAGAAATAAAAAACATAATAAAAGGATTGCTAAATCAGGCGTGGTGGCTCATGCCTGTAATCCCAGCACTCGGGAGGCAGAGGCAGGAGGATCGTTGTAAGTTCGAGACCAGCCTGGGCTACAAAGTGAGCTCAAGGTCAGCCTGAACTACATGAGGAGACCCTGTCTCAAAAAAACAAAACAAAACAAAACAAAACAAAACAAAACAATGGCTAAGCACCTCTAAAGACACAGATTAAAAAAAATAGACGAGCATAGGAAAATGAGGGAAACCATGAATGAACAATATAAGAGAGATTTAGAATGCATGAAACACATTCAAAGAGATAGCAAGAAATTAAAAACTCCATTAAAAGCTGGCAAAAACATTTGAAAGAAACTTAAGATAGACTTTCAAACCTTGAAGACAGGTTTGCAGCTTGTGATCCTGAAAGGAAAGATCTCTTAAAAATAACAAGGAACCAGCAAGTAACAATTCAGCAACTGCAAGACAACTCAAAGAAACATAATTTAGGAATTAAAAATGTGAGTGAAAAAGCAGGGGTCAAGAAAAATGACATCAGGACTCTATTTACATAAATAATCTCAGAGAACTTTCCAAGCATAGGAAAAGGAAGTGACATTCAAATAAGTGAGGCATATAGAACTCCAGCTAGCCATAACCAAAACAAATCTACACCCAGACATATAATAATCAAAATCCCAGAAATTCAACATGAGAACAGAATATTAAAAGCTGCTAGAGAAAAGAAACAGATCACCTATACAGGAAAACCCATCAGAATCACAGCAGACTTCTCAACACAAACAATCAAGTCAAGAAGAGCCTGGAGTGAAGTAATGCAAGTCCTGAAAGAAAACAACTTCCAACCCAGAATGGTGTACCCTGTAAAACTTTCTTTCAAAATTAATGGAGAAACAAGATACTTCCATGACAAAGAACAACTCAAGGAATTCATGACCACCAAACCAACCCTACAAAGAATACTAAAGGGACATTCTAGAAAGAGATTAAAAAGGACCATGGTCTCAGAAACAATGGCAGAGGGGGACCATCAAGAGGCAGTTGATTGAATGCAGGGGAAAAATAGGGAGCCAATGGCAGAAAAATAGCATGGCACAGACAACACAGTGCAAGAGAGCCATAACTATTAATGTAGATGGACCCATAGAAAGAAACACAGGCAGAGTGGGTCAGGAGACAGGATCCATCAATATGTTGTTCTACACAAGAAACACATTTAACTAGAAAGAAAACTCATAGACTGAAAGTCAAAGGAGAGAGAACAATACCCTATGTGATAGGAAGCCAAAAAAAAATAGTAGGGGTAGCTTACCCATCAACTGCAGAATGAATAAGAAAGACATGGCATTTTATGCGGTGGAAACCTACTCAGCTATAAAGGAAGATAACCTCAAGGCTCTTGTAGGTGGATAGAGGCAGCTTGAGATTATGCTCATGGATGAAATGGTTCAGAGTCACATGGGTGAATTTCATGTTGTCACCCTAGTATAACAAACTAAAGGAGTTAGTGGGATCCAAAATGCACAATACATATTGGGAAAGTCAAAGGGGAAAAATTATCTAAAAAGGGAAGGAAGTGGCCACTGTTAATCTATTATCATGATTTGAAACTCATATTGTCTCTATTGTTCTGATTAGTTTCATTTTATTCTGTTTTGTTTGATTTTATTATACTTGATGGCATGGACAGCTATTTCAAAGATAGAAAAATATATAACTGCAGCCATTGAGGATTTCCAGTTATCTGTATTGCTTTCACTGTTTTGTTTTGATTGATTTTACTCTATTCTGTGTGGTTTGATTGTATTATGTTTGAAGGGGTAGACAACTATTCTGAAGATAACAAACATTATGGTAGCCACTGCTGTTTTACTAGTATCTTGAAATTCTGTATTGCTTTCATTTTTTTGCTTTGTTTGTTTTGTTTTGGTTTTTTACTGGTTTTATTCTGTTCTATTTTGTTTGATTTTATTTTTCCCTGATGGTATGGGCAGTTAAATTGAAGATAACAAGAGGCATGATGGTAGCCATTATTGATTGCCTTTTAAGCTGTTCTGAAGTCATATACCATGTTCATTGTTTTGTTGTGATTGTCTCTATTCTGTTTTTTATTGTTGTTATTGTTGTTGTTGTTGTTGTATTCTTTACAAAATCAAAATAAAAAATCCTTCAGGGTCATAAGCTCAGAGATAAAAGGAGCACCAATTAAGAGGTCATGCTTGTGAACAGCTTGCAGGCAGCATTCCAGACATAGCCCAGTTGTGTGCAAGAAAATCTGAAAACCAGCTCTGAATTTCCCTGAGTAGTCCCTACCCCAATCAAGCATGCATATATTTATTCCATGATTTCATCTGTTGTCCTAAACAAATACTTGCACATATCGTTGTTTAAAATAAAAAACTGCACAACTGGATTGGTTCCAACATTTACCCCAGCCCTGACAACCATTCTATGGTTCTCTTCTGTCTTCTGCTGCCCTTGGCCAGTAGCACGGACTGTTTAGGCAACAGGAACTATCAGTATTTCTCCAGGGACCCTAAATACTGAACTTCTGTTTGTAAGTTCAGTTCCCAAACATTACCTCTAAATACTTAACTCATAGTGAAAACCTATTCGCTAATTTAGTCTCCATGAATACACTGTACCTGGCTTCTTATTTTCTGGCACAAACTAAGACAAACAAAAAATAAAAGATCGCAAATGTTTTCCTCATAAATAAAAAGGTGTTATCCAAAGAGCCTCTTGTCTGGAGGCACAGAGGTGGTCAAGAAAAAGAAAAGAAAAAAAAAGAAAGAAAAGAAAAACTGTCCTGAGCACTAAAATACAATTTTGTATCCAAGGGTGGTGTGAGGTTTGCTGCCAGAATACATAGGCATTATAATTATGAATTAGCTGATTTCTCCCAGGTCCTGCCAGGCACCAAGAACATTTGGCTGTGTTTGTGTCAATTTACCTGAAATTATTACTCAGGAAACAGGCTTATGTTCCTCACTTAACATGTTCTTATTAAAGCACTAGAATTGGTTCACTAAAAGAGCCTTTTGTAAAGTAATGAAAGTTTCACTCCTGTGAATTTTACCCTACTAATTGCTGAATTCCTTTTTTAGCATATAGGATTTCCTCAAAGTGAAATGCCTCATTCAGGGATTTGACACAAAGGACATGTGACGTTAGATTTGCTGTAAAATCTAATAAATTGAGGAGGGAAGTAAAACCCATTATTGAGTCTTTTCCTTCTTATGAGGTGAGAGAAAATTGCTTTCTCATTTGTATGCTAACCTTCAGTGTTCCAGCATCAGCTTCCCCTGTGGTAGCCTCACCCCCAAGAATAGCTAAAGGGCAAAGCTAAGGCTCACTGCCTACCACTAAAAACACTGCAATCATTATAATTAACTTTATTTTTTTATCAAATTTACCATGTTGCAAAAACAAACCAACACATGTAAATTGTATGAAATGTTCCAGTCCAGTGTCAGGCCCTTCTATGGAACTATCTGTGTAACTGGGGGTTGTTTTCCTTCTGTGGATCAGCAGAGTCCCGACCACACCAGCTGGAGTACGCAAGCAGGTTGGAAAGGCAAGGAAGGTATGATGGTAACTCTGATGCAGAATCAATGGACTGACTCAACAAACCCATTCTAACTACTCAGCCTTTATGGAACTTCCTTTTCTGGTTGCAGGCAAAACTTGAGAAACTTCCCAAATCCTATTTTACCAGTTTTTCTGTTTATTGTTTTGTGCAAGTAACAACTAATAACCCTAACAGTTGTCTCTCGCTCCAGTGAAACACTGAGTCTTGACTGTCAGTGTTTCAATAGGCACACTTATCTGCAAAGGGACAGAGTTCTCTACAAGGGATGGGTCATAGTATAAATGACATTTTATGACACTTATACCTCAAAAGTGGTATTGCACACCCTTCTTTTGAAAAGGAAACAGTTCAAGTATGACAACTTTTCAAATGTGTTTTGCTTAAGTAAAAGGAAATATGCAAGCATTTCTGTTTGTCTCCAGCATAGACTTCCTTTTAAGCCTCGGGGCAATGTATGTATCAGCTTTCCTGGCACTGAGCTTTCCCAAGGGAGAATGTACCCCAGTTCTGGTGAGAATATCAGCTTTCCCTTATAAGAACTGGCAGAGCTGAAAAACAATCCCTGAGTCTAGGGCTGATACCCTTCACCCAAGCATAGTATTATCTTAGTAATCTATTTCATGTAGAAAAGCACAATCGAAATTAAGTTAGGATGTCTGATAAACTGGAAACCTCACTGTTTGGTTTCATTTTTCACGAGTTCAAATTTGACACACAATTCAAGGAGATGAATGTGAGATGCCTGAAGGAAGAAACACACATCCTCAATGGTTTGGCAAAACTTTCCAGTTACAGAGACCTAGGGCTTTGATTCAGAATGACCCTCAAAGATGATCTAGTCCTGTAGGGAAACTGAAGTCTAGTCAGGTCATGCCATGTGCCGAAGGTCACAAGCAGAACCAAAATCTCTCCTACCTCGTGGTCCGGAGCACCTCCTTTTACACTACACTCTCATCATTTACCTCGGCATTCAACTAGCTGATAAACCTACTCTCAGTTTTCACAAATATTCTAACACTTATCAAGCTTACATAAAATATTTTATAACCAGCTGCCATTTGAGTCAAGAGCTATCATCCTGCCAGAAAATTAGTAGTAAATCAAATCACCTGGTTTTCTGACACGTTATATCCCTTCAGATCAAAGCCCTGAGGCTAGAGAAACTCAATCACAAAGCCGGAAAAATTAATTGGCAGAGTTGGCCCAATTAAACATGGTAGGCATCAAGGCCACTAAGGGGCAGGTAAGAGAGTGGCCAATCACAAGCATCCATCCAAGGGCAAAGAGTCAGCACAAGACTGGAACAGAGATGAGCTACTCAGAGCCAGAAACCCACCCCTGACCTGATTGACTGCCCAACCCAGGAAAGGCTAAAAGCCCTCAAAATATCGCTGCCAAAAGCCAGCACAAACACAATAACGCCCGAGAACACTAATTTTTTTTAATGTCTTCAAATTACTAGAAACTTCTGAATAATATTCCCTCTCCTGCCCCTATCCTCAGCATTATATAATCTGTTGTTATATAATCACTCTATTACATTTCAATAGCCTTTTTATATTTTACCAAAACCCATTTTTTCCAGTTTTCAACATGAATAATGAAGATGTCTAAAGGCATATGAGTATCAAATATTAGCAGTCACATTGAACTGAAGACAAACCCCTAAACTAATTCCTACTATCTTGTCTCCAGTCACATGTATATAAATTCAAGCATGGACACACACATGCACACACACAAAATATGTGCAATCTTACATGCATCTGGGAAAAACCAGGAAGGCAGTTTTCATCCAGCCAATGTAGAATTTCTCAAGTAAACCAAACTGTACAAGTGACTTCATCCATTAGTAGTGTTTACGGAGTACCAACAGAGCCAAAACATCACTGTGGTAGCTCTTTGCTTTCCTCAGGGAACATGGGTTCCCTTTTTAAAAATGGATTTGCCTACCACGTATTAAACTTAAATACCACACTGATGTTTTTGGAAGGAAAAAAAAAAGTCAATTCCCAAATGTCCCAGGGAATCCCTCCATCCTAGGGTATACTGGCTGGCTAAGTACTAAATGTCCACAAGACAGGCCAAGCACAATGCTAACACCTTCCACAGGTTCAAAGAAGGTCATCTACTGCAGGAATTTCAAACTCGGCCTTCTCATTTTCAAGATAAAGCAACAGATTGAGCAGCAGATGTCAGAGGTCTTGGTTCAAGCTGTTCTCCTTTCAATCATTTTATATAAGATGGAAATCACAGATGAAACAAAAGCAAATTAGAATCTTCATATTTACATGATAGTCTTGTCAGTATCTTCCTTACTTTATCAATGTGCACTATGAATAATTACACTGCAAGACACAGCCCTTGACCATACCATGAGGTCTGTAATACCTATTTGTTATGGCTTAGATATAATGTCCCCCTAAATTTCATATGCTCAGAGATGGGGCTTTTGAAAAATGACTGGATTGAGGAACACTATATTCATCTGTTTATCAAACAACTGATGAGTTCATAACTGAATGTGTTGTGGGAAGTAGGCCTCAAAAGAGGCAGGGGCTGGTATATAGTAGCGTGGGGAAGAGGAAGAGGGAAGTGAATCCATGGGACCCAGCAAGAATCTGAACCAAGAATTGGAGCCCATAGGAAAAGCAAATAGAGGGACCTCAGTGAAGAAAAGAGAGGGGGCAAACAGCACCTTCTCTCTGAGGTCCAGACTGCAGCATGGGAGGAGCAGCTTGAACCTGCAGATGCAAGGTGACTGCTGGCAACCTCAGAAGCCTCCATAGAGAAATGCACCAGTGGAATGGAGCAGTGGACACTGCAGACTGCAATGGTTGTGTTTTTCTCGTTAACACATCCCCAAGGAGAGGGCAAATGGCTGGTCACCACTTTGGAAAGGGGCCTAATGAACTCAGAACTCAGAGCAGCTGTGGGTTGGCTCCATCTAGAGGTTCCCAGTGTCAAGGTGAAATTCATCAGAGTTCAAACTGGCAGGTTAGGGAGCCAAGTACAAGCCAGCAGGGAGCTGAGTTCAAGCTGGCAGGAGGTACCTGGAGTGCTGCAGGACAAACAGTTAGAGTCCCAGCCTCACAGTCAGAAACCAGAAGCAGCCTGAATATCAGAAGATCTAAAGATGAGGCTTGCTGGGATTATCTACCATCCCACCTTAATTCCGTAGGTGACTTGCTGAGATCAATCATCATGGATCTGGGCTCTGTCTGCTCCTTCTGTTCACCATTAACACATTGACATACCCTGAAGTGGACTTTTTTCTTCATTTCTTCCTTCCTTTCCTTTTTTGTCTGTCTTTTTCTTGATAGTTTGCTCTTATTTTTATATGTGTAGACATTGTTTCTAGTATCTTGTTGTTGTTGTTTTTTGTTGTTGTTTCTGTTTCTTTCTTCTTTCTTTCCCTCCTGTCTTCTTCACTGATTTCCCAAAACTGCATAATAATCCTTTGTCCTCTAGCCTTGCTTCTACTCTCTTTCTCTTCTATTTCTCTATTTGTCCCCAACCCCTTTTCTCCATATTCAGAAAATATTTACTGTGGACAATTTTCTAGTTTGTTTTATATTTTATTATATAACTACAAATCTTGTTCATATATTTAAAGGTAGCAAATTAATAGTTACCACAGTTTGTCATTTTCTAAACTTTTGATGCTATATTATTACTTATTGTACTACTTTAGCCAAGGTGACATAATTGTTCTAGTCATTTGTTTTTCCTTGCATGCCAAGACTGATATTGCTACAGGGTCATAAAACAATACTATAGGCCAGTGCCGAAGAACTAGGGGTTAGGCAAAATAGGTAGCAACTTCTCATCCCCAATAAATTGAACAGAGAGGATCTTACAACAGACTGAAAACCACAAAGCCAGCTACACCTAGAAAATATCTCTGAGAAATATTGATTTCCTAAGGATTCTTGATACTAGTAGTAAAGCTACCTACCAAAAGCATTATGTAAGCATCAATACAGATATTAAACTTAAAAAATAGAAAATGACAAGACATAGAAGCAAGATGCAACCAGACTTTCAGGTCACAAAAAAGCAAACCCAGGGGATAATGAGGTGGAACAATTTGAAAGTCACCCACCTGAACTCTCTGAAGTGGTAACAGTAGAAGCAACAAAGCAAATGAATAAGGTTCTAGAAAAAAATCAAATCAGAAATAATTTCTCAGATAATTACAGAGATGGTAACCATAATGAAAAACATGATTAAAAAATATAGCATAGAAAAATGATGGCAACCATGAATGCCCAGCATAGGAAAGAAATAGAATCCATGAAAGAGGTTCAACCAGATATACAGATTAAAAATTCTTTCAAAAGTATATGTAGCAGAATGTACCAACATGAGGACACAATATCAGATCTAGAAGACAGGATTGTAGTTAATGATCATGAAAAGAAAGATTTCTTAAAAATTGCAAGGGACTGTGGAGAATTTCCTTTTGTCTTGTTTTTGAAATTCAATGCTTTGTTCCATTTTACTGTTTTGTTTTATTCCTGTATCTGGTAACCTGAGCAACTATTTTGAAGATAACAATATGCAATATAACAACCATTATTAGATTCCTGTCATCTTGTTTTAAAAACCTATATAGCTATTGTTGTTCTTTGTCATTGGTGTTGTTGTCATTTTGCTTTTCTTGTTGCTTTTTTGATTTGTTTGCTTCTTGATTTTTCTGTTATTGCTTCTTTCTCTTTAAAATAAAAACAATAGCAAGGAACCATGAAATTTCAATCCAGCAGCTGCAAGATGATGCAAAGTGGAATAACATAAGATTGATTGGAGTCAATGAAAAGGCAAGAGATAGCACAAATGACACAAAAAAACCTGTTCACAGAAGTCATGGCAGAAAACTTCTCAAGCATGGAAAATGAATTTGACATATAGCCAAGTGAGCCATATAGATTCCAATTAGCCATGTTCAAAAAAATCTACACTGAGGCATATAGCAGTCAACATAGCAGAAATTCAACACAAGAACAGAGTATTAAAAGCTGTTAGAGAAAAGAAATGAATTGCTTATAAAGAAAAGCCCATCAGAATCACAGCTGACTTCTCAACACAAACTCTTAAGTCAAGGAGAGCTTAGAATGAAGTATTTCAAGTCATAAAAAAACCCTCCAACCCAGATTGATAAACCTTGCAAAAATGTATTTCAAAATTGATGGAGACATAATATACTTCCATAACAAAGAACACCCGAAGAAATTCATGACCACCAAACCAGCACTCAAAATGTTCTAAATGATGTTCTAGAAAGAGACAATGAAGACCACAACTCCATAAACCCCAACAGAATGAATACACCAGAAAAGTCAAGTAATTAAATAGAGAGGATAGAAAGGGAAACAACAGCAAAACAACATGACAAGGATTAGTCAATACATACCAGTTATAACCATCAATGTAAATGGTCTTAATTCACCAATTAAAAGAAACAGACTGTCAGACTGGATCAAGAAACAAGATCCAACAATACACTGCATACAAGAAACAAATGTAAATTGGTCATGGTGATGCACACCTTTAATCCCAGCACTCAGGAGGCTGAGGCAGGAGGATTGTCATGAGTTTGAGGTCAGCCTGGGCTACATAAGTAAGTTTAAGCCCAGCCTGCACTACATAATGATAATCTGTTTCAGAAAGAAAGAAAGAAAGAAAGAAAGAAAGAAAGAAAGAAAGACATTTAACTCAGAAATTCACAGACTGAAAGTCAAAGGGTTGAAAACAATATTCCATGTGACAGGAACCTAGAAAAAAGTAGAATAGCTATTCTATTTGCAGATAAAATCAAGCCAAGACTGATCAAGAGAGATAAAAAAGGTCACTATGTCCTTGTTAAGGGAGCAATCCAAGAGGACAAGATAACAATCATAAATATGCAACAAATACCAGTGCACCCAACTATGTGAAACAAATATTAATGGATGTGAAAAATCAAATAAGTACTAATACAACTTTAATGAGGGACCACAATACCCTACTGTCACAAATAGACAGATCAACTGGACAACAAAAATCAACAAAGAAATATCAGAACTGAACCAAACTTTTGAACAAATAGGCTTAGTAGATGTTTACAGTGTTCCACTCCCCTCATCAGAATACACATTCTTCTCAACTGCATACGAGATGTTCTCCAAAATAAACCACATTCCAGCACACAGAACTTAAGTACATGCAAAAAAAAAATCAAAATAATCCCATGCATATTATTAGAACATAGTGCAAGAAAATAGGAAATCAATGTCAGAAGAAACCATGAAAATTAAGAAATTTGACGGTTTCTACAATTAAACAATAATGCCAGCACAGCATACAAGAAATTATAGGACACAATGAAAGTAGTTCTATGAGGAAAATGTATAGCAGTGAATACCCATTTCAGAAAAACAGAGTGAGCTCAAATACAAAACATAAAATTCAATCTCAAGCTTCCAGAAAAAGAAGACTAAGTCAACCCCAAAGCTCATATGAGGGAAAAAATTATAAAGATCAGAGGAGAAGCTAATGTAACTGAGACTAAGAAAGTAATACAGAGAATCAATAAATCGAAGACTTGGTTCTTTGAAAGAGTAAATAAAATTGACAAACCTTTAGCCAACCTTATAAGAAAAAAGGAAAGAAAAGACTCAAATCCATGCAATTGGGAATGGAAAGGGTGTAATCATGGCAGATCCTGCAGAAGTCCAAAAATCATCAATACCTACTTCAAGAAACTGTATTCTAATAAGATGAAAAAAAAATGGACAGATTCTTAGATATATATAAATTATGACAGCTGAATCAAGAAGATATAAAAATTCTGAATAACACAATATCAATCAATGAAACAGAAGATGCAGTTAAGAACCTACCAATAAAGAAAATCCCAGGTCCTGATGAATTCAGTGCTGAATTCTACAAGAAATTTAGAGAAGAACTAATGCCACTAATGCTGAATCTCTTTAAGAAAATTGAAAGGGAAGCAGAACTTCCAAACTCATTCCTAGAAGCAACCATTACCCTGATACCAAAACCAGAGAAAGATCCAACCAGAGCTGCAGGCCAGTCTTCTAAATAAACACAGACACAAAAATCCTCAATTAGACACTGGCAAACAGAATGCAGCAAATCATCAAGAATTTTATATACCGTGACCAAATAGGATCCATCTGAGGAATACAGGGATGGTTCAACATTCACAAATCAATAACTGGGATACAGTACATTAACAGAACCAAGGACTAAAGCCACACAATCATCTCAATAGATGCAAAAAAAGCATTTGAAAAAGCCCAACACTCATTCATGATAAAAACCCTACAGAACTTGGAATAGATGATCTTCATCTCAATCCATAAAAGCCATCTAGGACAAACCAACAGCCAACATTATAGTCAGTGGACAAAACCTGAAAAGCATTACTCTAAAATCAGGAACAAGACAAGGATACTCACTATCACAGCTCTTATTCAATATAGTTCTGGAAACATTAGAGCAATTAGACAAGAGAAAGAAAAGGAATAAGAATAGGAAAGGAAGACATTAAATTATTATTTGCAGATGATATGATACTCTACATAGAAGACCCCAAAAGCTCCACCAAAAGACTTCTAGATCTAATAGAAAATTCCGTAACGACACTCAAAAATCACTAGTATTCCTCTACACAAATAACAAACTCACTGAGAGAGAAATTAGGGAAGTAACACTTGCCACGGTAGCATGGGAAAAAATGAAATACTTAGGAATCAATCTAATAAAGGAAGTAAATGACCTTTACATTGAAAACTACAGTACTCTGAAAAAGGAGATCAAAGGGGATATTAGAAAGTGGAAAGATATTCCTTATTTGTGAGTAGCAAAAGCCAGTAATAGTGAAATGGCCATGCTTCTAAAATTGGTATACAGATTTAATCCAATCCCAATTAAAATATCAATAACATACCCCCTAGAACTAGAGAAAACTATCTCAAAATTCATTTGAAACCAGAAGAAAACTAGAATAGCAAAAGCAATTCTGGGCAACAAAGGAAAGGCAGGGGATATCACAATCCCTGACTTGAAATTATACCACAAAGTTACTGTGATTAAAAACAGCAGAGTACTAGCAAAAGAAGAAAAAGACCCAAGGATCAATGGAACACACACTAAAAGATGCATAAACTCCAAACACCTCCAAACACATTCAGCCACCTTTTCTTTGACAAAGAGACTAAGGAGAAAGTGGCCAAGACACTGTGTTTCTAAGATTTTGCAGTCTAGTGCCCCTACTGTGTGCTTTTAGCCACTCTCTGCTTTTCTGATGATGGTGCTTATCAAATGATATCTTAATTGCATGTATTTGCAGCTCCATGAGGGGAATATCATGTCCATCTTATTCACCAATATATGCCCCAGACCCACCACTAGGTCAACTCAATAACTCATTAAGTCATTCAACAAACATTTATTGAAGATCTATTGTGTAACAACCTCTGTTCTGCTGCTTCAAATACAACACAGAGTAAAACAGAAAATCCCTATATTCATGGAGATTACAATGCAGTGAAAGTATCACACATGGTTAATGGCCTGTCTCACATCCCTTTCACCCAGTTAGAATGTTCTCTTCCAGTTTCCATGAGTGTTTGCTCCCTGTTCCCAGCTGTCCAACTCCCAAGAAAATTGCTCTCCCCAGACAATGACTTATAAAGAGCAGACCTCTTACCCCCAGAAGTAATCAATGCACTAAAGATCTTCTATCTCAAATCTGGACCTCTTTGAAATCACATCTATGCTGGGCCCCTCAGCCACACTCCTGCTTGGTTCCCACCCAGGCAGGTTTTTGCTGAAGATAATTCCCTTTATACACATCCAAATGTTTCTCTCAGGGTCTGCTTTGAGGAAACCCAACGTTAGGCAGAAGGAAAGATAATAATAATCCAGGAAGGATATAAACATGTATCATGTTAGATGTGACTACAGCTTTGTGGAGAACAAGACGAAGGGGAAAAGGGTACTGGGATAATAGGGATCTTATCTGAGGTGAAGTGGAGAGAGACAGTCCTAACAATAAGGTGGCTTTTGCGGAACTCATGGGAGGCAAAGGTATGAACAGTGTGGCAGTCTGGGAGGAGGACCAGCTAGGGATCTCACATGCTGAGGAGCAAGAGGGAAGCTGATACTGCTGGAAAAGAACAGCCAGGGTAATATTGGCAGGGGTAGATGTTGATGTGAATAAGGAGGATTACAGTGGGGCTTCTTGCCACTGCAAAGCCACTGACATACCAAAAAACTCAAATAGGAACAAGAACTGAATATTAAAAAAAAAAAATCATCTCGCCAGTGGTAGACACGCAGCCCAGGAGGAGAATCAAGAAGCCAACCCATACCTTTCCATGAGCCAGTGGCAGCCATGCAGGCTGGGAGACAAGAAAAGCAATGTTCCCCTCCCCTATAAGCAGCAGGCTGATTTGGAGGAACGCGGGTTGAGATGATAACAATTGAAGAAAAAAAAAATAACTTAATGCTTGTATTGTTTGATTGACTTTGCAGGCCTAAAACTGGTAGTCTGAGCATCTATTAGGAGGATAATAATATGCTTTATAGCAACTGTGGGGATTCCTTCTGTCTTGTTTTTGAAATCCAATGTTTTGTTCCATTTTATTGTTTTGTTTTATTCCTGTATCTGGTAACCTGAGCAACTATTTTGAAGATAACAATATGCAACATAACAACCATTGTTAAATTTTTATCATCGTGTTTTGAAATCCTATATCCCTATTGTTGTTTTTTGTTGTCATTTTGATTTGTTGTTTTTTTGGGAGGGTTTCTTCTTGATTTTTCTGTTTTTTCTCTTTGAAATAAAAAACAGAAAAAATCACCTCATACAGATGCAGTCTTTTATAGAGATGGCATAGAGTCTACCATCTCTGCAGATGACAAAGCATCTATGTGCACTTCATAATACATCGTGAGGTACAAAACTACTTACAGCTTACTAGAAACAGATGAAAGAGAATTACAGGAGAGTTCCCTGTTCCCTGTCCATATTTTTTTCATGAAGTCATCCTTTTCTTCTTTCATGCTTAACTGTCTTTTCACATGTATTCTGTCCATTCTAATCTGTCAGGTACTGATAGAAATATCAGCTTTATTACTGAGGTAGACTGGGGGCAGGGGGTGGCTCGGTATACAGGAATCATGGGCTTTCTGATGCTGCACCTTACTCTTAGCCACACTGAGTCTCCTGGACAGGGACAGGGCAGGGATAACCAGAAGCCTCCCCTCTGCATGAAGAGCTTTCAGGAATAGAACAGAGTAAGTGGAAGGGCAGGCTGAACCACCCTTCCTATCTGTGCCAAGTGCACAGTGGCCAGAAAGTGAGACTGAAGGATATGTTTTCACAGGGAACTAGGAAGCCCAGGCCGAGGAGGCTCCAACTGCCTCCCCCATCCTCCATACCTGGAGCTCAATGCTCTTGGATCAATCAGGCAAAAGGGACGTACGAAGGATAAGGTTGTTTTATTATAAGCCGTACAATGAAACACATATTAATCAGCACTCTGAAAGCTGAGATCCCAACCTCAGAACAGATTTGGGAAGAGAACTCAGGCTTCCTAATTAATATATCAAATACATAATCTACTGGTACACAGAGCATGTCTTTATTTTATTTAGGTTTTTATAGGGCTGAACTGGGGTGGTTGGGGAGAGGGGGAATGGGCAGTGGGCACCCTGGCATGTCTTGTGGTGCTGGGGGAGGGGTTGCACACATACTGCCAGCTAACACTGAGCAGTGTCCCTTCCTGAAAACCAAATGGACGCACAGGCAGTACATGGTGGTCAAGCAGCAGATACATAGCCCTCAGCTCTCAGAAAAGGAGCGGACTGGGAGGGCAGAACAAGAGTGAAGAGCTCCACTGGCGGCCCAAATGCTTTACTCTGACTAAAAGACATCACATCATGCCAAGTCCTCCCAAAGCAGCAGGATGCTTACAGAATCTCAGAATCTGTTCTCTCTCATCCCGCCCACTCCTCTTCCCTCATCAGCTCATTGAATTCATGTGTGTCAATATTTTACTTTGGAAAGAGGGGTAAATACCAAAACTTATAATCCAGCCAGCCAAAACACAACAGCACAGCCATGCACAGAATTTGAGTCTTCTTGGGCAGACAGTCTATATTCAAACAAAATAATCTTTTGGCTTACATTGTCTAAATTGGCTCTTTTCACTCTAAATATATTAATTTTTAACCTTCCAAATTACGTTGGCTTTACTGGCCCATGGGAATTGTGCCAAACACAAAATGGAGGATGGACATGGTCTCAGTAATGCGAAGCTGGGAACCCACACGTCATAGCCTAACCTAGCCCCACCACTAGCTCGTCAGAGGTCTGGTTAACAGGACCAACCAAGACCATTTTACTAATCAGCCATTTACTTCCACAGACATTGCTTTAGAGATTTTAACCTATCCAAATAGTGCTGACACTAACTACATAACCAGGATCAAACCAAATGCCAACAAAAGCTCCTGCCCTGTGCATTAATCATCCTAACACGGTCTAACACGATCTAACACGATCTAACACGGCAGTATGTGCTCCCAGAATGGTAGAAAAGAGATTCTGTCAACAGCTCCATCCGTCTGTTCTAGTTTGCTCTGCACAGATAAAATCAGTAGCCAAGAATCAGAGGTTTCACCAGTGGCCCCAGATCTCTCACAAATAAACTGGTGAGGATCAGGAAAGAATGAACCAAGAATAATTCAGTAAAATCCCTTGTCTGTGGAAGACACATCCAAATAGGGTGAAATGACAGGAACATTGATTCGAAGGAGCATGGGTCTACAAAGTGTTATCTCTGGAGACGAACTGTTCAAATAAAAAGATATAATCTTGAAGTAATGGTTATATTGATGTACACTACTGTGAAAGTTTCCAACCCCATTTGTGATATCCTCCAAGGCCAAGTTAAATCAGGTGCAGTGGGAATGATGCTCTCTCTGCCTCTGGTTCCGACTACACAAACACAACCACCTATAAAAGCACTAACGCTCGAGCCAGTTGTCAACTTCAGATAATCCTTGAAATCATGGCGCAACAGAAAAGCTGCTCACCTTTCAGTGAGGAAACTAAAGTCAGAAGGTTGCGTGCTTGAGACCATGGAATTAAATTTCACATACCCATTAAATTCAGGTAAATAAAAAACAGCCAGCTTTGGTATATGTGCTGCCAAAGCGAGTACAACTGCCAGCATTCAAACGGAGAGATTAAATTATTTCCCCTGGAGCAAGAACCCAGATATTTTTATTTTGAGGATGTAGAAAAGAATTGATATAAGGCCAGGTGCTAGTTAATGAAAGAACAACTCTACTGATAGAAAATAGTGTATGTTTTTCCCTTCATCAAACCCTCTATCTTGGGTTTCTCTTGGTTACAGACCTAAGGGCTTTTTGGAGTCAAATTACTCTCAAAATGATTCAAGTATCAAAATAGTTATTTTTGTATCTATTAATCATATTAGTGATGTTGATAGACTGTAGTTTACGATCTTTTAAACTAGTTAACCTGGAGGTAGAAGTCAAAATACAACTGAAAAATGTCAGCGTTATTGACTTTCTTCAAGAATATTTGCATAAACTTACCTAGCCTTTGAACTAAACTTTATTTTCAAAACTTAACAGAAACTTCCAGTTAATGTGTCAGTAAATAAGATCTTAGAAGTTACCACTTCAAGCTAACAAGTGAAAAGCTGAAAAACCAAAAGCTCTTCTTAGATCTATAAGAATGAGCTCATAGTGCCAACTGGTGTGCTAAAAACTAAAGAAATAGAGGGGGAATACAGAGAATCACAGCACACTAAAGCAGAAACTCATAAACTGAACTCTAAGAGAAACAAGGCTGGCCTAGGAAAACTTAAACCATATCTGATAGATCCAGGGAATTCAGCATGGTCGAATCTAAGGGTTACATAGTTGAGGGAACCCAGTCAGTGACGGACCCTACTTTTGTGAGTTTTAAGCGCTAGGGCTCAACCAGCTTCTCACAGTGAATCTTTAAGAAAAATTCCCTCATACTTCTGAGAGAGAGGGTAGGGTAGAAAAAACAATTTAAGAATACCAAAGCATTGTGTTCTCCTTAGCAAAGTCTGTCCTCTGGAGCAGCTATTTAATCAAGAGTTTAACCTATGTTGTGTTTTTACTAGAGCCCAGCTGACCTTGGGGAAGGAGAATAGTCAACTCCAGCTGGCTCTCGGCTTACACGAGAAAGAAAAGAAATACCCGCCACTTGAGCTGCCTGAAACCTTCTCATCCATTAACAGCACAGTGGGTAGGGGGAGGACTGAGAAGAACTTTTGCAGTTCACAACCGAGGGGAACAGGCTTACTGAAGAATGAGATTTAAACATAGAACTACAGGACACTCCCTCCCCTTAACATCTTACTACTAAAGTCCTATTTGCCGCAGTTCCTTTTACCTAGTACATAATGTCTGGCTATCAAGAACAAAATTATAAGGCATACTAAATGGCAGAAATCACAGGGTGATGAGGCAGAGAGAGCAGGAGAACAAGATTCAGATATTGGTAAAAATGTTGGAATCATCTGGATAGGAATTAAAAGCAGCCTTGATTAAAATGTTAAGTGTTCTAATAGAGAGACAGCATGTAAGCACAGGTAGAGAATGTAAACAGAAAGGTAGAAATTCTAATAAGGAACCAAAAAGAAATGTTACAGATGAAAAATATTGTAACACAAGTGAAAAATGCCTTCAATGGACTTTTTAGTAGACAGAATACAACAGAGGAAAGAATCTTTGAACTTGAAGGTATTTCAGAAGAAACTCTCAAACTGAAAAGTAAAAAGAAAGAAGGCTTTAAAATATAGAACAAAAATGTCCAAGAATGTAGGGCTCTAAAAAGAGTAATGTGCACATAATCCAAATAACAGAAGAAAAAAAGAGTGAAGAAATATCTGAAGCAATAATGACTGAAAATTTCTTCCAAATTACTGTCAAACACCAAAATACAGATCCAGGAGTCTCAGAGAACAACAGCAAAGGTAGTTTTTAAAAAAACTCTTATAACCAAGAAAATTATATTTAAACTACAAAATATCAAAAATGAAGAAAAACTGCAAAAGAACCCAGAGGAAAAGATGATGAATATAGCTAGATAATGTTTGATGAAGGGTCAAAAGCAATGAAAAAGAGCAAAGAGAGTCTTTTCAGCAAGTGCTGCTGAAGCCACTGGACATTCACAAACAAAATAATAATAATAATAACAATAGACATAGTTCTGCCCTTCACAAAATCAACTGAAAGTGAATCTTAGACCTAAATGTAAAACTTCTAGAAGATTGGACAAAATCTAGATGATATTGGGCTTGACAATGACTTGTTTTATCTGGCATCCCTTTTCTCTCAACACCGAAAGCACAGACCAGGAAAAAAAGATTAATAAACTGTACTTCATTAATATTAAAAATGTCTAGTCTCAGAAAGACTCTGTCACAAGAATAAAAAGACAAGCCACAGACCAGGAGAAAATATTTAGGGGGAAAAATAATATAAACATATAAATATAAATATATAAATGTAAATATTCAACAACTGTTATCCAAAATACACAAGAACTCTTTAAACTTAACAGTAAGAAAACAAACAATCCAACTAAAACATAGACCACATTCCTCAACAGGTCACTAAAAAAGATATACAGATGGGAAGTCTGCATATGAAAAGATACTTCATGTCAGGCAGACCATGCAGGGCCCAGGAAGAGAAAAGTCAGACAGCGCCTCCCAAGAATCAGCCATGCTGGGATTGGGAGAAGCTGACCAATGAGCCAACTAGCCAGCCTTTCTGGTAAGCTGTGCAGGCCATGCAGGACCAGGAAGAGAAAAGTCAGTGCCTCCCATGACCCTACCAGCACTACTCCATTCCTCCATAAACAACCAACTGGTTCAAAGGACAGGCTGAGTTGATAGCAACTGAGGTACAAAAAGCAGCTGAATGTTTATATTGTTTGTTTGACTTGGCAGGCCTGGGGCCAGCAGCCTAAGCATCTACAGGGAGGATAACATTATGCAATATAGCAATTATGGGAGATTTCCTTCTGTCTTGTTTTTGAAATCTAATAATGTTCTCACTGTTTTGTTTTGTTCCGATTAATTGCTTTGCTTTATTTGATATTCTGTGTTGATTGATTTTATTCCATTTTGTTTTGGTTTGATTTTGCTATATCTGATGGAATGGACAACTACTGTGAAGATAACAAGATACACTATGGTAGCCACTGTTGTTTTCCTATTATCCTACTTTGAACTTCTGCACCAATTTCACTGCTTGGTTTTGATTCGATTTATTCTGTTTTGTTTTGTTGGGTTTTATTATCTTCAAAATAAAAAAATTTTTAAAAAAAGAAAAGATACTCCATGTCATATGTCAATAGGGAAATGCAATTTAAAGCAGTGGGATGCCACTGCACACTTGTTAGAATGGCCACAATCCAGAACACAGATAGCGCCAAATGCTGGCAAGGATGGAGTGGGTGTGCAGAATGGCACACTCACTATAGAGGAAAATCTCCTAAGCTTTAACTAACACAGCAAAGATGTTTGACTTGTAACACCAGTGACATCTGTGCTTCAACCCTGATGATCTTTTTTTTTATTTTAAAGAGAATAGTACAAAACAAAACAGAATAGAGTCAAACACAACATAGCATTTCAGAACAGAACACTGCAAACAATACAGGTCTTCAAAACATAACAACAGGAGATTAACAATGGTTACCCTAGTGTCTCTTGCCTTCTTCGAAATGGTTGTTCATGCACTTACAGACAAACTCAAACAAAATAAAGTAATATAAAACCAGATAGAACAAAAGAGTGAAAGCATTACAGGCCTTCAAATCAGAGAACAAAAAACCAACAATGGCTACCGTAATGTCTCATTTTCTTCAAAAGAACTGTTCCTATCTTCTCACATATTGCAAACCCCAATGATCTTTATACCCCACATTTCTTCTCTGATACTACCCATACACTTGGTAGCCAGTATCTTTTCTGCTCCTGCTATAAAGCATTTCCAGTAGCATTTATACCTACCATCTCACATTCACAGCTACTGTCTCACCTGACTTGCTTCAAGAGATAACAGAACCCAGCAGGACTGGCTTTATTGCAGTCTTAGCAAATGTGTATCACTGGTAGGTTAAGGGCACCAAAGCTGGTTTCTATAAGATACCAGTTGGTATGCTGATTCCTCTCAAAATGCCAACTCTCAACCCTGAAATGGAAATGCTTTGAAAGAAATAAAGCCATTTTCAAGCTGGGCCAGAGAGACAGCTCCCAGCCATTTCACAGACAGTGAACTGTGAAGTTTAACATTGCCTGGGAGGCTGTGTCAGTAACCAGCCTCTGAAGGGAAAGAGATGTGTTTCCAGAACGAACCTTGCCATAGCTGTGCTGCAGGGACGGCACCCAGCCAAAGTGTCACCTTCCCGAACTCCAGAGCAGACGGCCTTTCCTCAGCCACATCTGCCAAAACTCTGCTCCTTCCTCCCTCACGACCCCTCACATTCCAGAATCAAGTGGGCATCCTCCCTTGCTCAGCAGCCAAAGCATTTGTACTTCTCATGGTGCACCTCGCATCATAAATGTGTAATGATTTAATCCCCCTATTAAATGGTAAAAAAAAAAAAGAACCAGAGCAATTTTTTTATCCACACAGCAACTACTAATGCTGTGCCCCGACCTAGTGAGGAATTCAGTATTTGTCACACTGAATAGATGGTCTGCCATCATCCCTAGAGTGTAGCCGAGGTTAGTATTTATTCCTACTTTTTAAAAAATATTTGAAAGTCTCAAAAAGATATTCCAATAAATTTTCATGGTTAAAAAACATTGGGATTCAATTTCATCTTTGATGTTTTGCTTAAAAAGAAGAGATTATTTACTTTGAAAACCCAGTACTTGAAGTTTTCCTTATTTTAGTCACTGGAAATAAGCAGAAATATGTAATATGATAAAGCAACATTTAAATTATTAATAACAATTAGCCATGGTAGAACTGAGTGTTTTTCTTTTTCTGCCACTGAAATATACAGACTGTTCCTTTGGAGAACAGTTTCGCAACATTACTGAAATTCTCCCTATGCCACAACAAAGATGGTATGGAGACTGCTTGCCAGCCCCAAGAATCTTACGTTTCTCCTCCTGTATCATCGTAAAAATGCCCAGTCATCTTCATCAAGCTTTTGTTCCAGGTGCTCATCTAGTACCCTGTGTTACAGACAAGTGCTGCCAGCAGGCATGCCAAGTGGCAGGAGCTGAATTCTGGACATTAGAGAAAGACACACAAACTCATGATACCCAGGTTGGCTGTAGTGATCAGAACCATTGAGATGCCAGAACAGTTCATTTTGTATTTATTGTGCAGAGCAACTCATGATGGTAACAACCTTTGGTTTATGATCCTTTAAACTAGTTAACTATAAGATGGAAAATCAAAATCACAATGAGAATTGGCAGAGAGAGTTGTCCGTTTTCTCCAAAAACACAAAGGTTCTCCAGCAAGTGAGTCCAGTGGGGCAATAGAGAAACAAATGGCAGGATGATCCAAGTCACCTTGGAAGGGCACCTCTCTGTCTGGGGGCATTGATTAGGAATTGATTCAGGAGACCTGGGAATTTGGTCCAATCCCTTGTTTATATAAGTAAAGATAAGAGATCCAAGCAGCATGCACACACTGGCAAGGCTGCAGAGCCAGAACCTCTGAAAAGGTGAAGAAATCCTACTTAGTAGAGGGCTGGGTGGCAGTGGGAAGCAAAAATGCTGCACTTCACTGACTGTCTCTAGCACAGTATAACAGAGCAGGTAATAGCAAGGATTCCACAAATATGGACCCCAGAACAGACCAGCAGCTTCACATCAGCCTGGGCCATGTTGAAAAAGCAAATTCTTGGGTCCCGCCCTAGAGCTATTGAATCCTAAACCCTGGAGGTGGAACCCAACAATCTGTTTTAACAAACCCTTCAGCTGTTTTTGATCCACACCATCACTTGAGAAACCTGAAACAGGAATAATCAGGTTGTCACTGTGTTACCTTTTGGAAAAGTTCGACCTGCTTCTGGATATGAGTTGTGAGTTTCAGAAACTTAAGGAGAACCTCACTGTCAATGCACTGTCAAGGTCATACTCAGAAGAGCTGGAGAAATGTCTTCATTTTCCTATCCAGAGTAATGCATCAGTTCCAACAGCTTCCAGAAATGGACAATACAGAGTCAACTCCAACTAAGCTACTTCCTGCGGGACCTGCTGTGGGAGAGTTGCCCATATTATCCCCATTACCACCATCATCATCACTGCTGATATTTACATAATGCTTCCTATATGCCAAGCACTGCTATTAGAGCTTCAAAAATACCAATTCACACATGCACACAATCATAACATTAGCACTACTTTTTATTTTTCCCATTTCACAGGTAAGAAAACTGAGACAAATAAAAACTGAATGATCTTCCAACAATCTCACGACTCATAAGAATCACAGTAGGGTTTCGAACCCAAGCAGACTGCCTTCTGAATCTCAATTTATAAGCTCTGTGCAAGAGAGGCAGCCTAGGTAGTGGTTAACACCTACTCAAACCACTCCTTCTTCTACTGTCCTTCCCCAGTGCACCAAACCACAGCCATCCCAAACAGCCTGCTTCTCCTTGAGTAACCCAGCCTGTACTTCCTTACAGGAATTCCCTATCTCCAGCCTTCCTCTCACCTAGAAAATTCTTGCTTTTGGTTTTAGCTAAGCCACTGCTTCCTCTGCAGAAGACTTTCCTGGGTGCCTCCTACCCAGACTTTTTTACATTGTTTTCCTTCTGCTTCCATGGGTCATACCTACCTCAGAGTGGTTATTACATTGTGTTGGAATTCCCTGCCTGTCCCTTTCTCACTTGTGAGTCTCAGAGCTGAAACTGCCATTTCATTTTATCTTTACCGTAGCCACAGTGCACATCACAGGAGCAAATAAATATTGATTGAATAAGTGGAGAGATAGAGGAAAGTGAGCCCCTCACTCCTAGAAGGGCAAAAGATAAAGTTCAAGACTACTAAAGAGGGAACTGAAGGAATAATGAAGCGATCAGAGTTGGTGTGACGCTAATGTATAATCAAGTCAGCTACCCTAGCACAGGGCTAAACTCGATGTGCAACATTTCCTCTCATGAAATCACTGAGATCTCTCTAAGTAGTCACCCAATGCCATGAACCATTTAGACCCTAGTGCCTTTACCTATCCAAACATTTCTTAGCATTCTTTATGACAAAATTTTTGAAAGTTCCAACAGGATTCTGCCTTGCACCTGTTGAAAGGCATTCTCCTGAAGGAGGCTTCGTTCAGACCTTGGGATGAAAGGACCCACCTTGTGGATGACCACTCAGAAAGGCCACATAAAGGAAGAAGTGGTGATGGATGGAGTGAGGAAAAGATCTGAAGACATGAAAACCCCAAGCTGCAGACTTGAACCACAGAATGCATGTGTCTTAACAAACTGAAAGACATTTTTCTTAAATCTGAATTTTTCTTTTTCCAGAATGAAGCTGTGTAAAACACAGCTGAAGTTTCAGTACAGTAGTTTGAGTAGTTTAATAGTGCAACTAGCAGTGCTTGCCTGATAGCTGAGTTGGATTTGTTTGCCACTGATTTTTATATATCAGTGTGCCACTAATATTTACGTATTTCAAAACAATTTGCCATAACATTATTAAAGGCAAATTATAAGGGGCTGTTGCTTTGGACTGAACTCCCATACAGGTAACAACAGACCAGGCTAGAAACCAAAATGAAGTCACTCATGTTAAAGTTCCAGGTCACCACACTGAAACTAATCTGCTTATGTGAACTTTCAAGAAATCTGGATTCAAAAGATAGCAGCCAAGTTTTCCAAACAAGTCAGATTCGATTCCATGATAATGAAGTTTCCTCTGTCTTAGTCCTTACACAAAAAATAACCTGAAGGAACCTGATATTAACCAATAATTTAACTGATATTAGCCAAGTTTTTTCTACTGTTTTGTCTCTGCCTTCCAAAGAAAGTAACTTTGAAACAACCAATCCATTTTTTGTTTTTTTCTTAAGCCTTTCTCTGTCTAAAAAAATCAACCTCTTCTGCTTGGTTCATCAAAGCATTTATTCTGTTTCATGGGATGAGTGCTGCCAGATTCTAGAATCAAAAACAAAACCAATTAAAATCATTAAGTTAAACTGTTGTAATCTTGTCATTTTACAATGCACATTATTGAGGCTGAGGATCTAACTCAGTGGAAGAACCCTTGCCTAGCATGTGCCCTGGATTTGATCCTCAATACTACCAAGAAAAAATATACACATATAGTTATGACACTTGTAATATATATATACACATAGAACTACATATATGTGTGTATATCAATATATTAGGCAAAAGTAAAATTGTATTTAAACTAGAGGAACCCAAATGGCATATTATTTTAATAAAAAGTCCTCTGTATTAAGAAATTCCATGATTTTTTTTTTAAAGATTGCTCTGGAAAGTCAAAGCCAGCTCAACATGGTTTCTGGATGAAATTCTCTTTATTTTTTGCTTCCAAACATTGTTTAGTTTGCCAAATGATAAAATGGAGAAAAACACTGCAAAAGGAAGATCCAAGACTTTTGGATACATTCCTGGGAAGCCCCCTAAAAGAGGTTAATTGCAGTCCTATGTCACTGGATGACAGGGACATTCTGAGAAATGCATCATGAGGTAATTTTGTTGCTGTGCTAACATCTTAGAGCATACTTACCAAACAAATGGCTACAACATCATTAGGTGTTGTAATATTATAAAACCACCATGGCATTTGTAATCCATATTATTAGGCACATGATTATGGGGTATAAGACTGTATTAAAATGGAACACAACTCTAATTGTAAATGTAAAGTGAAATTCCATATGCTTACAGTTTAAAAGCAGCAATGGTATCAAGAACTGTGTTGAAACTGCTCTCTGTTTTTTCAGGACATGTGACCCCAAACTTTCACGGGTTACATTTTGTTTAGTTAGACATGTACAGACAAGCATACTACCAAAGTAGGAAAGTGGCCTATCCTAAGCAGACAGAATAAGCACAAACTCTGAAAGGCTTCATGTATCTGGCATAGGCAGAGATCAAATACTGAATGATAAAGATTTCTGTTTCCAGCATCTCATGCCTGCCTTGATGGGAAAGAGAAGTATAAGACATGAGAAACAAAGATACAGTAAAACCATGGGTTGTGAGTAGTTTGTTCTGCAAGTGTTCCACAAGACAAGGAAACAAGCAAACATTTCTAATAAATTTTATCTTGATAAATGAACGATGTCTTGCAATATGTGCAGCTCATGACACCAAACATCTCATGACCACAACTGAGCCTCTCCTCCTTCCTCCTTCTCTTGTCTGTCTGTCTGTCTGTCTGTCTGTCTGTCTGTCTGTCTCTCTCTCTCTCTCTCTCTGTAGGATTGTGGGTGATGATCTCTGAATAGCAACAGGTTATGGAGGAAATCTTATCTGCAGAGAGGAAAAGGCAGAGGAATCCCCCACTTCAAATGAGATTAGGGTGATGTGTAAAATGTGGGAAGTGCAAAATTTTGTTGAAAAGCATCACCTGAATAAGGCTACAGCAGTGTGAGTGATGAATCTATTTAATGACAGTGCGATATCACATTTCCACGAAGTCCTCTAAAGGAGACAAAAGCAAGTATGATTGAATAGGTTCATTGCTATAGCTGCACAAAAAGAAGAAGATTCCTTTGAGCAGATAGATAGCAGTGATTCCATTAATGATAGTGAAAGTCATCCTACACAGTAACCTTCCTCTCTCTTGTCTCCCTCACATCAGCTACAAAAGTTTTCAAAGGTAAATGCAGGTTAGTTTGTTTAGTTTTATTTATTTTTTATTATTTTGCATTATGTTGTAGTATTATAATCATTTTTTATAAGTATTTTTGGGGTTGTGGAGTGAATCATCTGAATATCTTAAGTTTCCATTATTTCTCATGGGAAAATTCACTATGATATACGAGTGTGTTAGATTACAAGCAGATTTTGGGAATAAATTATGCTTGCAAACAAAAGTTTTAGTGTACATCAAATATTCTGTGTGGAAGAGAATTAGGCTTCTAGCCAGCTGTCACTCAGTGCTGAATATCACTTAGTTATAGGACACTCACGGTTACAGCTACTCACAGAATGTGTACTTCCCAACCACTGCCAGAGAGAGCATACAATGGGCAAAGAAAGATGAAACAAAAGTAAACCACAGAGAAAGAAGTGGTGAATGGAGGACTGGGGATTTGGCTCAGTGGCCTAAGCAACTGCCTGATAAGCTCAAGGTCAGGAGTTCAATCCCTGGTGCAGGGGGGCGAAGTAGAGGTGGATGGAGTAGAAACAGGGAGATAGCAAATAAATCACAAACAGCACAAAGTAGGCACTCAAAATCTACATCCTGAATTGATTTATTTGGTGAAAGCTTAATTTGATTTTAAGGAATATTTGCCACATTTAATTGCCTTAAACATGTCTTAACATAACTGACAGTAAATTGTTGCAAAAAAAAATCCTGGTTGTATGCTTTGATTGATGAAATGAAAAAACAACATTCCTAATTAGTATTTGAAATTCTTGAAAAAGTCAACATGTTGTGATAGAAACAAAAAACAAAAAACTTAAAATTATTACAAGTAAATTATCTCCTTTTTGACTTATTTTCCCCACAGGACAGGGGATTGAACCCAGGGCCTTTGTGCTGAGCTACATTTCCACCTCTTTCTTTATTTTTATTTTGAGACAGGATCTCGCTATGTCATTAAATTACTCAGACTGGACTTGAACTTTTGATTCACATCCAACTTAACTTCCCCATTTAAATAAGGTAGAAAGACAAATTTTTTTGGTTTTAACATTAATTTTTCTTGAATTTTCATTCTGTATGTAACACTTGCTTTTCCAAAACAAAAGTTACACAGCTCGTTATTTTTCCTAGATCCAATTATCAATGAGCCAAAATAGACAAAACCTGAAAACATTGACGGAAATGAAGCAGACAGCTAAACAGGCACTGAGTTCTGTTTTGCTGCAAGCCCCGCAAGGGTGTGTGCTTTATGTTTCCATGCATGGTTTTGTCAGCCCAGGACCTAATCCATTATCCTGTAGTTTCCATTTTTCAATGCCGCTTGTTAATAGTGCAATGTTTATTACCTACAGCGCATTTTCAGTGCTTTCTGAAGAAGTGACATGTCTTTTTGATATTTGAACTATTGATTTAAAACAAATCAGGAAAAATTTAACTCTTATTTTACTTTTCTTCTAAAATATATATTTAACAATCAGTTTGCCACTTAACTTTTGTCTGTACAGTCAATTGATACAGATTTTGCTGGTACTATAATACTATTTAAAATCACTAATTTTCACTGGCTTTCCATATGCCAAAAACTAAAATTAGACCCAAGCCTATCACCATACACTAAACTAAAGTCAAAATGGATCAAAGATCTAAACATTAAAACCAGAAACACTAAATCTGCTGGAAAACAAAGTAGGTAGAAATCTTGAAAACATAGGGGTAGGTGGAGAATTCATGAACAAAAGTCAAACTGCACGGGAAACCCTTCCCAGAATCAACAACTGGGATCTTGTCTAGTTAAAAAGTTTTTGCATGTCATAAGAAATCTCCAACAGAGTGAAAAGAAAACCCACAAATTGGGAAAAAATTTTAGTCAACTGCCCTTCAGACAAAGGTCTTCTATGTAGAACATATAAAGAATTAAAAAATATCAGGCCTTCGAAATTCCAATCCAGAAATGGGCATCTGAGATGAAAACACACTTCTCAGCTGAACAAATACGAATGGCAAATAAATACATGAAAAAATGTTCAGTATCATTGGTCATTAGAGAAATGCAAATTAAAACAACTCTGAGATTTCATCTCACTCCAGAAAGAATGGCCAGGATCAAGAAAACCACCAACGATAAATGCTGGAGAGGCT
>RJWT010003124.1:0-37761 GCA_004365215.1 Cuniculus paca | reverse complement strand
CATTTTTTCATGTATTTATTTGCCATTCATATTTGCTCAGCTGAGAAGTGTGTTTTCATCTCAGATGCCCATTTCTGGATTGGGTCTTTGAATTTCGAGGGCCTGATATTTTTTAATTCTTTATATGTTCTAGATAGAAGACCTTTGTCTGAAGGGCAGTTGACTAAAATTTTTTCCCAATTTGTGGGTTTTCTTTTCACTCTGTTGGAGATTTCTTTTGACATACAAAAACTTTTTAGCAAGACAAGATCCCAATTGTTGATTCTGGGAAGTGTTTCCTGTGCAGTTTGACTTTTGTTCATAATTCTCCACCTACCCCTATGTTTTCAAGATTTCTACCTAATTTGTTTTCCAGCAGATTTAGTGTTTCTGTTTTAATGTTTAGAACTTTGATCCATTTTGACTTTAGTTTGGTGTATGATGATAGGCTTGGGTCTAATTTTAGTTTTTGGCATATGGAAAGTCAGTTTTTCCAGCACCATTTATTAAAGAGGCTATCTTTCTTCCAGTGAACACGTTCGGCCCCTTTGTCAAAGGTAAGGTGGCTGAGTGTGTTTGTACTTGGGGTTGTATCTTCTACTCTATTCCATTGATCCTCAGGTCTGTTTTGACTCCAGTGCCATGCTGATTTGATTACAGTAGCTTTGTAGTATACTTTCAAGTCTGGGAGTGTGATGCCTCTTGTCCTGCCCTTGCTGCCCAGAAGTGCCTTTGCTATTCTAGGTCTCTTCTGGTTACAGATGAATTTTAAGAATGATTTCTCTAGATCTGTGAGGTATGCTAATGGTATTGGGATGGGAATTGCATTAACTCTGTATAGTAATTTTGGGAGAATGACCATTTTCACTATGTTTGTTCTTCCTATCCATGAGCATGGAATGTCTTTCCATTTTCTGAGATCCTCTTTGATTTCTTTTTTTAGAGTACTGTAATTTTCATTGAATAGATCTTTTGCTTCCTTTGTTAGGTTGATTCCTAAGTATTTCATTTTTTTGGATGCTATTGTAAAGGGTGTGGTTTCTCTTATTTCTAAGTGCATTTATTGGTTGTGTACAGCCATGCAACTGATTTCTGAGTATTCACTTTGTATCCAGTGACATTATTGAATTAGGTTATGATATCCAGAAGTCTTTCTATGGAGTTTTGTGGGTCTTCTATGTAGAGTATCATGTCATCTCCAAATAGTGATAACTTAACTTCTTCCTTTCCTATTCTTATTCCTTTAATTACTGTCTCTTGTCTAATTGCTCTGGCTAATATTTCCAGCACTATATGGAATAGGAGCAGTGGTAATGGACATCCTTGTCTTGTTCCCAATTTTAGAGTGAAAACTTTCATTTTTTGACCATTTAATGTGATACTGGCTGTTGGTTTGTCATAGATGGCTTTTATCAGATTGAAGTAAAGGCCATCTATTCCAATTTTATGTACAGTTCTTATCATGAAAGAGTGTTGGACTTTATCAAAAGCTTTTTCTACATCTATTGAAATGACCATGTGGTTCTTATCTTTGGCTCTATTCATATGGTGTATTACATTTATTGATTTGTGTATGTTGAACCATCCTTGCATTCCTGGGGTGAATCCCACTTGGTCATGGTGTATAATCTTCTTGATGACTTGCTGGATTCTGTTTGCTAGTATTTTATTGAGAATTTTTGCATCTATATTCATTAGAGAGATTGGCCTGTAGTTCTCTTTCTTGGTTGGGTCTTTCTCTGGTTTTGGTATTAGGGTAATACTCGCTTCCAGGAATGATTTAGGGAGACTTCCTTCCCTTTCGATTTCATTGAAGAGTTTGAGGAGTGTTGGCATTAAGTCTTCCTTGAATTTCTTGTGGAACTCAGCTGTGAATCCATCAGGACCTGGACTTTTCTTGGTTGGTAAGGTTCTAATTACATTTTCGATTTCATTAAGTGAAATTGGATTATTCAGTAGTTTTACATCTTCTTGGTCCAGTTTTGGTAATTGATATGTTTCTAGAAATCTGTCCATTTCTTGGGTGCTATCGAACCTATGAGAATAAAGATTTTTGAAATAGGTATTGATGATCTTCTGTATTTCCACAGGGTCTTTAGTGATTTCACCCTTTTCATTCCTTATGCATGGATTTGAGTTTTCTCTTTCCTTTTTTTAATAAGGTTGGCTAGCGGCTTATCAATTTTATTTATTCTTTCAAAGAACCAGCTCTTTGATTCGTTGATTCTTTGTATTGTTTTCTTAGTCTCAATTGCATTAATTTCTGCTGCGACCTTTCCAATTTCCTCCCTTCTTTTGGCTTTGGGTTGGGCTTGTTCTTCTTTTTCTAGATGTTTCAAGTGTAACATCAGATTGTTTATTTGCGTTCATTCCATTTTCTGGATGTGAGAATTCACCACAATAAATTTCCCTCTGAGGACTGCTTTCATTGCATCCCACAGGTTCTGGTAGGTTGTGTTTGTATTTTCATTTGCTTAACAACTCTATTATTAATAAGAGTACACACATGAGTAGATATTTGCTGAAACATTTTCATTGAATATAAATTTCCAATAAAATTAAAAACATTTAGTTTCACAGCAATTATTACATTTATTTTATAACTTAGCTTCTGTTATGGTTTGTACATTGTGTCAACTTGAGAAGTCTAGATGCTTAATTAAGAAACTCAGCAGCTCTACATCCTGGGGTATAGAAAATAAGCAGTTACCTTTCTAGGATGTTGTTCACTGTGTCAATTTGAGAAGGTCAGAATTTTAAGTGATTCAGCATGGGGCCAGGCTCCCTAGTTTGTAACATCCTCAGTTTGTAACACCTTCATCCTGTGCAAGAGGAGGGCAGGCAGATGGTGTGAGTGCTACATCCATCCCAGAGGAGTAGCCTGCATACAATAAAAGACAAAGGAGGAGGGACTGGGGGCTGCTTCTTCAGAGGAGCTCCAGTCTTCGCCTTCAGCTTGGACGTCATCTCCTGGCTTCTGGCACAGACTGTTCAGCTTCTGTTTGGGACTCTTCAGCCTTCATCGTAGACTCTTCAGCCTTCGTTGTAGACTCTTCAGTGTTCCGTCGTAGACCCATCAGCCTTCTGACAGGGACTTGCACAGGACACTGGAGTAAGCTCCAGCCCTTGGGCTGGACCCCCTTTAACCTCTAGCACACAGACACCCTCTGCACACTCCCTTCTTCAACTTTGTGGCTGACCATTGTGAGCCAATCTTGTAATTTCTTATACAGTTCTCTATCTTATATCTGTTTCTCTAGTAAACCTTGACTGATACAGCTTCTAACAGACTGCTTTCTGCTAAAGAGGGTGTATTTAAATTATTTCATTTGTATTTGACTTGGCAGTAGTACCACGTAGACTTTAATGATTATTTAATTTTCTGTTCTTCTCTCATACTTTCACCAGCTAACTAAATACACACACATATGTGCTTTTAAATATATACACATGTATGTATTTATGCATTCATATGTATATGTGTGTGTCTGTATGGTTTATTTATCAAGATATATGATTGTTCTTTTGGCTGCATTATATTCAAGTTTGTTTAGCTATGAAAGCATGATGATTTTCTGGAGCTCTGGACTCCCACTGCTAAACAAAGTCTGATTCATCATTCTTTTTATAACATTCTTTCCACGTGTGTTAAAGCTTAACCTTAGGACTTTAACTTGTATCAGAAGGGAAACGAGCTTTCTGTCGCTAGACCACAGACTGATTTAACATGACAGTAACAATTTGCTTCTCTGAACTGCTGTTAGGACGTACCAAATTTCTCAAGTTGGCTACTACTGGTGGAAAATTGCTTTTATGGATTATATCAAACTGAAAACTTTTTGTACTGAAATAAAGTAATCAACAAAGATCATATGAGATGGCACACATACTTGCAAACCATAGATCTGAGAAGGAGTGAATATACAAAATACATGAGTCAATTTAAAGATACTGAAAACAGAAACCCAATTTAAAAATTGTGAAAGGACCTGAATGGATATTTCTCAAAAAAGGTATATAAGTGGGTAAAAGATATAGGAAAAATGCTCATAACTAATCCTCAAAGAAACACAAACTGCTAGTCAAATACACATGAAACAATGTCTCACATTTGTTATAATGACTACTATCATAAAACAAGACATACCAAATATTGATAAGGATTTGGAGAAACAGGAACCTTTTTACACTATTAGAGGAAATGTAAACTAGTCCAGCCATTACAGAAAACACTATGGAGGCTCCTTAAGCAATTAAAAATAGAGCTACCAACTTATCCAGTAATCCTATTCTTGTGTATATATGCGAAGGAAATGAAATCAGTATGTTGAAAGGATATCTGGGCTTCCATGATGAATGCAGTATTCACAATGACCAAGATAGGAATCTTGACTGGTAATTGAAATAGTATTGACTGATGATTGAAAAATTGTGATACATGCACACACACACACACACACACACACACACACTCCACAATGGAATTCTATTCAGGTTTTTAAAATAAGGAAATCTTGTCATTTACAACACCATGAATTAAAGTGGAAGGTACTAAGCCAAATAAAATAATCCAAGTGTATAAAGATTAATATTGTATGATTCATTCTTATATGTGCAATCTTATACATGTTGACTATTAGAGAAATGCAAATCAAAACAACACTGACATTCCATCATACTCCAGAAAGAATGGCCATCATCAAGAACTCAAAAGTCAATTTTTGGTGAGGTTATGTGGCTAAAGGAACATTTCTAAGTGGTTGGTGCAAATATAAACTAGAGCACACGCTGTAAAACTCAGTATGGGTATTCCCAAAGAAAATATTAAAACCAGAAATTCCAATTAGCCCAGTTGTAACTTTTCTGAGTGTCTTTCCAATTAAAAGTATATTACAGTGACACATAGCAGAACAATTCATTATAACTAAATTTCAGAAGCAAGCTATATGCCATCAACAGATGAATGAATACAAAATCTGATATGCAACAGAATGGATTATTGCTCAGTCATAACAAATGATAAATTTCAGTCATTCATGAGAAAAATATATTATCTGGATACCACAAGGCTAAGAGAAATATATCAGACACAAAAGGCTAAATATCACATGGTTTTTCTTATATGAGAAATAAAAATTATGAACAATTTAAAGAGCAAAATAAAAGAACAATCATAGGAAACACAGAGAGAGATTAGTGGAGATGAAAGGAGATATGGGAAAGACAAAAGAGTAGAGGGTATGAAGGGGGAAAAAGGCAACACTAAATGATTAAGATGTAGTATGCATGTGCACCAATTCCTCAAGATGAATGTAATTATCATATGTTACTATAATAAATATTATATATCATTATACCAAATGAAATATAAAAATCTGCCCATAAATGTTGAAGCCAGAAGTAGAAAATGGCATAACAGCTCCCAAAAGTCTAGCGGGGTTAAGTAGTAGAGTAGTAAAAGAAGAATTATTAGTCAAAGTGTACAAAGCTTCAGTTTAGATGAATAAGCTCAGAATGTTTATTCTAAGTCTGGTGACAAGTGAATAGTGATGTATTATATGCTTCAAAAATGTCATGAAAGCAGATTGTAAATGTTCTGTTCACAAAACCAAATAAGTATGCCTATGGATATTTAAAATAGTTTAATCTAATAACTTAATGATATATGTACAAATCAAAACACTGCTTTTACTACAAATATATACAATTACTATGTGGCAATTTGTTAATAAATTTGGATAAAATGATTTAAAATAGGAATAAATTTACCTTTAAAAATGTTAATCAAACTTTTGAAACATAAATCCTGTACGAAAATTGAGTTTTTAGATTCAGTTAATAGAGTTCTCTTAACCTTTAAAATGGTTAGTTTGGGAAGAAATTACAGTTATCAAAATTTGAACCTAGTTAGAATATCATCAGATAAAAGCCTTCTGGGTTTCAGGCAGGATTGGTCAAGATCAGATCTCTATGGTGAAAATTGAGAATCTTTTAAAACTTCTTTCTGTCTTTGCTGCTCAACAACTATACAAAATGGAAAATAACTTAAAGAAAAAATAATGAAAAGGACTAATGGGTTTACTGACAATATGCGTCTCCCTTTCTCTATAGGCAGATTACATAGAGAGATTTATCACAATGGCACTTGGGAATGTAACTCAGTGGAAGAGCTCTTCCCTAGCATGTATGAGCCTCTGGGTTTGATCCCTAGTACAGAAAATCGAACACACAGACTCTTCTGAGCCAGTTAGAATTAAAGTAATGATTTCTGTATTTCATTACCTCATTCACTGTTGTGGTAACATAGTTTCCAAAGAAGTAAATTCTGGAGTCCCTGGCATAGCCTGCTACCTCATTGAATGAACACTTGCATAGGTCAATGGTTTTCAAAGTGTGTTATTAGGAGTAACTGAATCAGTGTCATTTGTAACTTACTAAAAATGAATACATTTAGGCTCTGCCATAAACCACAGAATATTGAAATGGAGGGCAGTAATCTGTCCTATAAGAAGCTCTGAGTGTTGATGTTTAGTCTGCAAGGCTTCAAGGCAAATTAATCTGTCCTCTAACATATTTTGTGTGTGTTAATTTAATCTGGTAAATCTCAATTGAGAATAATTGTCTTTAATAACTATAAATTTCAACTTTTTTATTAATTCAATACAAAATGACTTCACATTTAGATTCATTTTGTTTTCATTAGTACTACTTTAGTTGATTTAATTTATTTAAATTTTATATTTTTGTTAAAAAATGTGCTCAGATTTCTTTAAGATAAAAGTAGTTCAGTTCTCCTTCAGAATGAATCCGTTATTAGATCCACAGGGTTTTTTTTAATCCAAAGGGTTTTTTTAAACATGTATAAAAAAGAAATCTAAACAAAACAAATGAAAACAATTCTAGCTTGAACACCTTCTTATCACAGATTGAAGGTGGAGCTATTGGTGAACTGAGATTACACTTTTAATTGAGATACAGGTATTTGTGTTTGTGGAAATAGATTTGAGTACCATATTGTTTTAGTGAAAATTGCTCGTCATTCTAAAGTGAAGCTAACAATCACTAGTACTGTTTACTGATGAGAGTCACAGTTGTTTATATTCCCCCTTGAGAGAATACTGATTCCTGTGTACTGAGATTCAAGAAGAAATGCTTGTGTATATGTGTTTCTATATAATTGAGTATTTAATGTGAATGAAGCGCTGACTTTCCTTTATGGAATTTCCTGTCTATTATGGGCAGAAAAAAAAAAGATAATATTGGCAAAGTAATAACAATGGATTCATTGTAAGGGGATTTCCCTACTTAGGGTAAAATTGGTAGACAATTTGGATGAGGTAACATCTGAACAGAAACCTATTAAAGTGTGTATATAGACTCTTCAGGTATCTGAAGAAAGAATAAGGGCTTGCAATGCACAGCCAAGGTAAGGAGTCATCTCATCAAAAGTCCAAATTCTGATCCTCTGTTTTTGTGAACTGACACCTGCAATAGCCAATTAGATTATCTAAATTTTAGTATACCATAATCTCAAATGTTTATTATAAATACTTGTTTCAGACTTGTTATATGACATACATTAGTTACAGAATTTTGTTTTAGACATTTTATGTGAAATAAACTAGATACAGAAAGAGTAATACTGCATGATGCTGGTCTACATGCAGAATCACGAAAACTGTCCAAGTCATAGAAATAGAGTAGAATGGCGGTAGCCAGGGGCCTGGCCTGGATGGGGGTTTAGTAGCAAGGAAAGAAGAATTCAAGTAGATTTTTGTTTCTTTGTCAGTGCCTTGTAACAGGGTCTTGCTGTGTAGTTCAGACTGGCCTCGACCTTACTACTTAGCCCAGGCTGTTCTTAAACTTGCTGGGAACTTCCTGCCTCAGCCTCCTAAGTGCTGAAATTACCAGTTAGCAAGATTCTCAGTATATTAAGTGACAACCATAGTGACAAGCATTCCAACATGTCAATTTAATTTTATTCTGAATATTGTAAGTTCTTCTAGACTTTTGTAGTAACATTAACATCTACTTCCCTTGCGTTTTCCTTTTGATTTATGACAATTTATTCATCATCAATTTTTAACACTCTCTGAGTGGCCTAGGGACCCTCCTAAGTACATGCTGTACAAACATTTAGAGCAGAGCCTGGAACTGCTTGGACTTCTGTTCACCACATCAATGTTACTGTCAGTAAAATATTTTATATCTATTTATGATGATCAGTATTTTATACAAAACATACTAGTTTTTAAGATGTAAGTATGCTAACAACATAAATACTTTCAGAATACATTTTTTGAGTGTGTTTCTGTTTATACACTAAACCAACACCTTTGTGACATCTTTATTAATTACAAATAAATATTTCCTTTGGTTATTTCAAAAATGAATTGGTTTTATATATCTATATAAATATACAGAGCTGTCTTGGAATAGTTTAAGAATTCATATACTTTCTTAATATTCCTTTGCTTTAGAGGGCAGAAAAAGTAAAGGAAAATGGCTCAGCCCTCCTAAAAATGAGAATAAGCCCTAAAAGGCAGAAGAATGTGTCAAGTCAAAGTGGAGTACATTTAGTAACTTCTATGGTTTAAATAGTAAAGGTCTCTCAGTCTTACGTTAAAGGCTAAGTCCCCAGGCTGCATTATTGAAAGGTGGTAGAACCTTTGAGAGGTGGAGCCTATTTGTGTGTGCGTAGGTCCCTGGGAAGTGTACTCAAAAGGGATATTACTATGCTGTCTTTTTCCTTTCTTTGCCTTATTTTTGTCCCTGGCTACAAATAGGTGGCTTTGCTCTGGCATGTTCTCCTGCCGTGATGTGGCACCACAGCTAAAGGAAATACGACATTTGAAGCTGGACTGCAACTGCTAAACCTTGGAGCAAAAACAAAACTTTTCTCCTTAAAATCTGATGGCCTTATGTATTTGTGCAGTGATGGAAATCAAACAAACACAGCATTTTTCATTTAGAATTATGAACATATTTTTTACTGTTTTAAAAGCATTAGAAAATCCCATCCTTACCAATTATCTTACTGTTACAGATGATTGAAATCTTTCAGCACTTCATAGCATCAGCCTATACAGATGAATTAGAAAGTATGGTCTTCTGATGATACTTGTTGAAGCATAACAGAGCCTTCAGATTATGGATTATAAGAGGGATATTTTTGAAAATTAAAATGACGATATATATGTATAAATTAATATATATGTAATTTATATATATGTAAATTATATATATTTATATATAATTTCCATGTGCTTGGACATAATAATTGTTTGAAGACTTATCCTAAACAAAATATAAGAAAAATAAATATAGGCTAACATATTTATAAGGAGCTTGACTATTTATTAAGGTCAAAATATGACTTTCTTCAATTCTGGTGATGCTGTAAGAAATAGAGTAAGATACTATAGAACTATGGCATATAAAGAATTAGTTATATGCTAGGCTACAGAGATTTAAATTGAGTTGGTCTTTTCTACAGTTTAATGACAATAAAACAATAGATTCTAGAGTCCTTTCAATAGTCAATCTCCTTACCCTACAAAAAGTTCATTGGCCAAAAATATGAGAGCCTTGCCTCTAAATGTGTAGGACAAGCAAGGTGGTAAGACCATGTTTTAAATATTCATCTCATATATCCACAGCATTAAATGTTTCCTGGTTCAGTAGTATAGTCAAATATAACCAACTTTACCAGTCTTTCTAAATTTCTCATAGACATATATGTCTATTTCGTCTCATTTAAGGATCTGATACTATTTGCAAGGAAAGGATTGCTTTAGAATATCTAGCTGGAGGATTCATCACATAACACTTTGGGTCAACTGAGTTATATGCTGTGGAAGTCTTTTGCAATTTTATTGGAGTATTTTGATAGGAGGTAGTTTAAAATATCTTGTGCTAGCAGCTAGGTTGGCATCAATTGCCTCAAAAATACAGACAAATTTAAAAGCATTTGGCAAATAGCAATTATAGGAGACTAATACACAACCTAAGGTAGACATGCAAATGTGGGTTCATAGACCTTTTGTATTAGTAACTGAACTAACAAAAATCCTTTATTACTGTATTGCTGAATCTTTCTTTGGGACATGTTTTGAGAGCTATAGGGGCCAAGATTGGTCTCCTTGGTTCTCTCTTCCTTTCCCCCCATTTTCTATGAAATCATAGCAGTGTAACTACAAAGAACAGCTGGGTTGCAGTGATAGCTTTTTATTTGCCCTACAGTTTTATTGTGGAATAATTAGCAAATTAAATTTGTACATATTTTGAGGTGTACAAATCTAATATTTTCCACAGTGAAGAAAATGTTAGGCTCAGCAGGTTGAAGATCAGCTTAATAGTCAGCTCGTGGAAGTCAAAGTTAAGGAAGAAAGAATTTGTGCTTAAAAATGCTCAAGCTGATGCTGCTTAGAGAGTGGATTGTCAAGAGTACCACATCTATACTCTTCACTACCAAGTTTCTCATAATAAGAATGTAGGACTGGTGTCCACTCTACTTCTCCAGAATAGAATCTAGTATATACACTCTGAACTACTAGATTGTCTCTTGTTGCAAGAAGTTGTGGGTCACGTAGAACTTCTGCAACTTGACCAGGGACAATATTCATGGCTGAAAAACCTGGTGAAGTCACTGAAACATACTAACACACCTCTTGCTATAAAGTATGGAGTTACATAAGTCATCATTTGTATGGAACAGTATGTATGTCCTCCTTGACAGTCGAGAGACACTGGACTCTATCTTTTGTTTTTCTGGGTAGGCATATGAGGGCAACTGTTCATAATTACACCTTGTTAGTACTCCTTTTCTATTTTTTATTTTATTTTATTTTTGTTTTGCTTTTATTTTAAAAACAAAACATAACAAAAAATAGAAATGACACAGAACTTCAAAAAAGTAGGACATTAACACCAATTAATACATTGTACGTTGTTATCTTAGAAATAATTGTTCATTCAGGTTACAAGTTTAAGATTAAAAAAAATGACCAAACAATCAAACAATGAGAGCACAAACTGTTCTCTCTGATGCATTTACAGAGATTAGTACTATAGCTATGTTGTATATATATACATACACACATATATATGTATACCTATATACATCAACTTCCACATTAATTTAGATGTTTAGAAATTAACATTTCTCTTTTAAGGAGTTCTACACTGGGACATTAGCTACTTGACCTTCAAGGTCCCAAGACTAAAAAAAAAAATGAAAGCGTCTGTCAAGACAATGAAACAATATAGTATTTCAAATTAAGAACTGTCTGCAGGGGGATTTTGGTTGCAAGCAACTAAAGCCCTTTCTTTTACAGTTAATGCTTTCTGTGTTCTTTCTTAAAGACAACAGATCATCAGGATTAAACATTAGTATAAAATGTGTGCCTATATGTAAGCAATTGAAGGCTCATTCTATGGAATTACTTTAACAATTAACATTCAGCCACATATTTTTTATTTCTGAAAAATAAGAAAGAGGTTCTGACAGTTTTGTTTTGTTTTGTTTTGCTTTGTTTACTTTATTTATCGGGGAAGGAACCCAGTGTCTCACATATGCTAAATACATATTCTTTCTGTGAGCTACCTCCTCAGTGAATGACCTTCTATATAACTTTAGATCACATTACTTTTACATTGTATATTTGCTGCAGTTGAAAACAATTTTAAAACAAACCCCAGATTCATTTTCACCAATTTAAAAACAGCAAGATGTCTTTGCTCCAGATAATATTTAAGGATTGGTTTTTTTTTTTTGGTCTTTCTGAAACGGGGTCTCACTATGCAGTTCAGACTGGCCTTGAGTTTGTTTTGTAGCACAGGCTGTTCTCAAACTTGCCTTAGCCTCCCAAGTGCTAGGATTATAGGTATGTACCTAGGGATTGAAATTTTGTGTCTGAAAAGTAATATATATATATATATATATATATATATATAGAGAGAGAGAGAGAGAGAGAGAGAGAGAGAGAGAGAGAAAGCTGTTGGTATCTATATTCTTTTAAAGGATTTGTGTACACAAAGGACCATGTCCTTACATAGGAACTATATCATTAAATGTTTAAAAATAGTTAATAAGCAGACTTGGTCACTTTACGTACATTGGTTGACAAAAGAATTGGAAAATTCTAATGATGTTGAAAAATCTCTTACTAAATTGTTTCACCAGTCAAGTTTTTTGTAGATTTTTAAAAGGGTTACTAATACACGATTCATATATCATAATATTAATTCACTGAATGAACTAATGTGCCACTTAGGGCAGAGTGACAACTTGATTGAAGTTTAATTCTGCCTAGAGGACTGGCCAAGCATACTTTTGGTTATGCCTATGTAGGTCATGGAGATGTAGCCCCTTATTCTCTGGCACTGCTCTGCTCTGCTTCTCAGCTACCAACAAAAAGGAGTTTTATTCCACTCTGCTCTTCTGCATGATGTTTCTGCCTTGGGACTTCTCGAATATAGACTGAATCCACTGAAGACATTAGTCAATTCAAATTCTTCTACTTTAAATTCTGAGTGTCAGGTATTGAGTCAGAGACAAAAAGTTGACTAATACAGAAAATTTGTGCAAAAGTGCAGTCATGTTTTTGACTTTCCAATCCTTATAGAATGGACGTTTTTGGAACTGGTTTGCAGGAGGCATTTGGAAAAATTTTCAAATGAGGGCTAGAGAAGATTTACAGTGCTATAAATAAAGCCTGATAAATGATTCAGTTTTGAGTTTAGAAGACTAATAAGAATGTGGGTGGAGGGTTGGGGTATCTAGCTCAGTGGCCTAAGTGCCTGCCTGGCAAGTGCAAGGTCATGAGTTCAATCCCTGGTGCTGCAAAAAAAAAAAAAAAGAATGTGGGTGGTAAAGATAAGGGTCAAGTTCAGAACAAGAACTCCACTGGCGGTTAGACTACAGGTCATATGTGTTACACTATGTTAGAAAATTTGTTTACATTTTTCTCTTTCAAGACTGTGGAAAAGAATGCTAGACAAATTGACCTATTTGGTAAAATTTCACAGCAGGCTAGTATTCATGCAGTGGTGTGGTTACTGAATCAAGGGCAAAAGAAAAGGTAGAAACAAATTTTTTTTTTATATCTTAAAGTTTGGTCCAGAAGAAGCTATGTGTCAAGTTGGTGCTGAAAGAGGTTTGACTGCTGAAGAGATTAGCACCATTAAAAAGAAGTCAACTACTTTGTGCTGGAATAAGAAGAAAGATGTCTTGCCAGTGTATCAGGAATGAGCAAGACACCGCACATAGCAAGCTCAAGAGGACATAGCTATAAACATTGCATTTGAGAAGAGAGTCACTGGAAGTCCTGCTCAACTCAGGTTTCCTAGGGAACTGCTTCCTGAAGATACATGTCACTATGCTCAGTCATTCAGACACCGAGATGTTGCTGCAGTGGTCCTAGCTACTGCTTCTGATTACAGGAGACTTTGGTGTTGCCTGTGTGATGCTTGTTTTAGTGAAATGCAGAATGCAAGAGGTGTGGGTCAGGAAGGCTTCCACTTGCATTTTAAAGGAAGGCCTGAGCGAGCACCAAAAGCCCTTGTGAGAGCAGTGAGAAAGAAATGGAAAATTCTGTGGAGTTTCTAAGGATTCAGAGATACCAGGAACATGAAATGTCTCCCAAGGAATGCTTCAGGTTGTGAGCAGCACCAGCCCAAGTGAGAGGCCATGGATGCTGCAGCTAGCAAGACCACATGGGTAGAAATACTCCAATCCTTTGGAACTCTCATTTTGCCACCACATGTCCCTCCCTCTGCAGGCTGGACATGGAACTGTTGTACTTAATATTTGCTTTGCTGAGTTTTGGTCTTTTTTTGGTTTGGTTCCTTATTATTCACCTATTCATCCATTTTGGAATGGAAATGTTTGCCTGTGCCATTGTACTTTGGTATTATGAAACTTATTTTTATTTTAATAGAGGCTTATAGCTAAGAGTCTACCTTGGGTCTCAGAAGAGATATAGTCTTGGATGTTTGAATAACCCTGGGATTTTTGAGACTTTGGAGAATTCTTGGTTGTATGCAGGAAAATTGTAGCATGTTAGATGATATTAACTTCTTATTTTGTTCGTTGGAAGATGAAATATGTTTTAAAGAATTGTGTTTGCTGACGGTTTATGGGATATGGCAGTTAGGGCGAAGTATCAATTTGTCTGGATTTGCAATCTATCTAGGTTTGGTGGGATTCATTTCTAAATGTGCCTGTGTGAGTCATGGAAGATTCGCCTTGGGATCTATGTCAGGTCCCTGACTTGCTAACCATGGACTAGATCTCCAAATTAAACTTCTTTAAATTAGCTGGTGTCAGTTTTCTGTCCAGCAGTAAAAGACCTAGTAATGGAGGCAATGTGTACAATTTAGTGACTTTTAATGTATGTAGTTTTGTTAAATAATAACCACATTTAAATTTAAACCATTTTTATCAACCCAAAAATAAACTATTGTGGATTTTAACATCCATTCTTTCTTTTCTTTGTCCTCCCACGTTCTGGTTTTACAATAATTTTGCCTAGTCTGGAAATTTTATGTAAATGGAATAATCTAAAATATGTTTTTACTGAATAGTTGATGTCATATCACATGGTATTTATGTTATTATTTCTATATGTGGTTATTTTTATTGCATAATAATACCTATTTCATTTATTGGTTATAAAACTTATTCATTGTTAATAAGTTGAAGGGTATTGCTGTTATGTAAAATGCTGTTATGAACATAAAACATTTTGTGTGGATACATATTTCAGTTTCTCTCGAGTATATAACTGAAGAAGAATGGCTAGATCGTATAGTAATTCTGTGTTTTATATTTTGAGGCATTGATAAACTGTTTCTCAAAGGGACTGAATTATTTTGTAATCCTACCAGTAATATATGAATCTTGCAATTTTGAAACATTATTGTTAACATATTTTATATTCTGTCTTCTCAATTATAGCCATTCAAGTGAGTATGAAGTTGGAGTTAATTGTAACTTTGACTGGTACTCACCTGATAACTGATGATGTCAGAATATATTTGCATGTTTATTGATTATTTGCACATACCCTTTGGAGAAATACCTAATTGAAGGCTTTTTCTATTTAAGAAACTGAATTTTTTAATTTTTGATTTGTAATAGATGTTTATATATTCTGAATATGTGTTTTATTGTACATATAATTTTCAAACATATTTCCTATTTTCAGGGTTATCTTTTCACTATCTTAACCATGACTTTTGAAATGCAAAATTCTGTGTGTTTTCATTTTGAAGGTAACAATTTTATTTATTTTATTTTTCTTCTTGTGTTGCTTGTGTTTTTATATCACATCTAAGAAAACATTTTCTAACAAAATACCACAGCAATTTATTATCTCTCAGGGTAACAATATAATCCTATGTATTCTCAAAGTTCATAATTTTTGGGTCTTTTATTATCTTTCATCCTTTGTGTTGTTTTATATGAAAGAAAATAAGGGTCGAACTTTTTTTTTGCATGTAAATATTCTGTTATCCCAACTATGTGTTTGAAAATGGAAGAACTATTTTCTTGTTTTTGTTTAATATAATATCTTAACAATAGAAAGGGAAAAATAATGTATAGGCTTGATTTCTGTAGTAACACTTAAGTATAGTTCAAAGTGTTTTAATGTAAAAAACTATATAGTTAACAATGAAAATGAGGATTACAGCTAAAGAATCAATAAAAGGCAAATCATATTTATCAATTTATATCTCTATTTAAGTACATGCTTGTGTATACTGGCCTTTGAGTATTTATACAACATACAGTACATTTAACCAAGTGTGTAAGTACTATGAATAAATGCTAATATTATACTTTGAGTGGTCATGTCCCAACTCACTGAAATATCAGAAAGAATCAATGATGTATTAACATGAAATTACCAAAACCTGTAAAGTTTCAAAGTTATACAACAGAAATAAAATGCAAAAATAAAAATACACAAATATATAATGTATGCTAAACTGTCAATGTTTACAGTAGATATTAGTACAAAACATCAAATAAAATATTTTAAGCACATAAAAATATTTGAGATGTCAGTTTCTTTGTCAAATGAGTCATAATAAATCCAAGTTTTAGTTTGTGAATTTTGTAGGCTTATTACTAGAATGAGAATTTATTGAGAGATATTTTAGATACAAGAAAGTATTACTAGGTACAAAAATGTTAGTTGGTTAAGCAATAATATATTTCCTTTGTATTGGTAGTTCAAGTGAACAAAATATAAAATAAGCTCAAAACTTGGTTTAGAGAATAAGCAGTTTGAATATAGTAGGAGTTAAAAAAATGATTATGGTATTCTCAAGAAATATAAAATTTGCTTACATATAAGCAATGAGAATTCAGTAAATTAGAGAAATACATTACATGTGACAAAACAACATCAAGATTGTACAACACACTGAAAAATTTAAAAAAAAGAAAAAATGTAAAATTTTAAAATAATGAACTTACTCCTTGTGAAATAAGAAGGAGGGAAATTTAAGAAAGAACATTAAAAAAGCAAACCTAGCCTTTCCAACATAGTGGAAAGAGCCGGGGATATAGTTGAGTGGCACAGCTGGCAAGCACAGGGTCATGAGTTCAATTCCTGGTATTAAAAAAGAAAAAAAAAACTTAGAAGAAAAATTCAAAAGAGAATATTTTTAAATTTTGACTAATAAAATGCAAAAATAAAAATACACAAAATAGATTTGTATAAAATTACATATTAAAAAATTAACATATTTGCTGAAAATTTAAGAAGAAACCCATAAATGTTTAAGGAAGTTACTGAAATACCTGAAACATTAAAGAAGGTACTTTTTTTTTCTGGTTTTAAAATTTCCTTCTTATTTGTTTTACTTCACTTAAATTGTGCTAGCTGTCTCCCCTCCAGTTCTCCTTAGATGTTGCTGGCAACAATCCACAGGTAGCCATCCACACCCACAACCATGCTCTCAGTCCATGGATGTTACAAGCTGACCATTAGTTAATCCACCGCAATTCATGCCTGGTCGATTTGCTAATCTGATAAATTTCACTAAACCATAGTCTCCAGTGGTAGATTCATGAGAAGATTTCATATCTTGAACTATTTAAATTTACATTAATATAACAATTGCATATTAAAAATTCTCATTGCACTCATTTCCATACCAAAATCAAATACTTAAAAGGTTCTCAAAATTCAAGGTTAAAACCATGATAAGTTGACTAAATAACCTGATTACCAACATGTATCTAAAACTACATTAAAATCATGTTAAGAGAGCTATTACAAGCACAATCCTTGTTTCCCATTAACTGTTAACAACAGGGCATGGCAACACTAAGAAATACAACAAGGGATCTCCTGCATTTCAAATGCACTCTTCCCTTCTGGTGAAAGGCTTTAGGTCTTTTTCTTTGGTCCTGCTCCTTCTCAACAACCATCTTGTCCTCTGTTATTGCCCATCCACAGCTCCACTAGACTCTTCCCTCTGGCCAAATACTTCAAACTGCTCTGCTGGCTCTTCGGTTTTAATTTCCAATATAGATCTAGCCACAAGTCTTCAATGCTAACCATGCTATTGTCCCTACAGTGATTGCCTTGAGATTTTTCTGTCACCTAGGCAATATCTCCAAACATAAGCAAAATGTAGATCAACTTCCTGCTAAAGCACAATATACAAAACCTGGGATCCAACAGCCAATATAGTCCTTTTCAATAGAAAAGGACTGAGCCTCATTTTAACTGGCAACATTTCCACCATTATTCTGATTTTCCAGGCTCTAACCAGAGTCTCCCATATAGGTTACAACATATGGAGGCTGCCTCTTTGGCCAGTCTCTCAAACCCTGTCCAAATTAATTCTCAAATCTCTTAAGCCACATGGCCAGGCAACATCACAGCAACGACTTCAATTCTGGTATCAGTTTTGTCATAGTCAGTTTTCAAGGGAATAGATTTAATACAGGGCACATAATTTATAGGATTATTTCATAACATTTACCCAAAAATCAAATGCAGAAGAGTGCAGGAGATCTGTTCACACACTAGAGTATTCAGGATCTGTGCCAAGACCCTGAGGGATCTACATTGGAGCCAGGAAGTGACATTCAAAATAAAGGCCAGAGCTCTCCCAAGAAGAACTGCAGTCATCCTCAATGAGGACCCAAGCTCATGCAATGATGAGAACAGCTGAGTTCACATCAGGAAAACCAGGGTGACAAGCTTCTCCATGAGAATCAACAGTACACCATCTTCCCTCCAGTTCTCTTTCTAAGCTGTTGGCAACAGTCCTCAAGTGGGCCTTCCATACCCAGAACTATGCTCACCCAGTTCAGCTGGACATTACAAGTTGACTATTAATCAACTTTGTAACTCTTGACATGGAGTTTCCCATTATACTGAAAGCACTATACACCATTGCTCTGCTTATTTATACATTTACTGCATAGGTGTACACATACATAAAATAATTCATCGATTACTTATTATATGTAAAGTACTATGTGAAATCCTTTAAATACACAATCTCATTTAGATGCTGTGTCAACTTTATGTAAGACATTATACTGTTTTTCACTTTAGAGATAAGTAAACGGACATGCAGTGCTTTTTTTCAGTTCTGAAAGTATCATTTTGTATGCATATGTTTTAAAGTCTTTTTTTTTTTTTAGTAAACCTCTAGGTTTTGATATTCATCTATACTGAAAAGCATTGATCATTGATCTTGTGAATAAATCTTAGGTGTTTATTTAACCACAGTGAAAAAAGCTATTTGAAAGGTCTATTAAAAATGCGTGCTTTGTCTATAGTAGACATATCTTTGAAAGTTAAAGCAATATATAAACTAAAATTATTAACAATTATTACTTTGAATAGTAACCTGGAAGTATGATTGCTAAATGTTAGCATAGTAACACATTTTAAAGTTTACTGTGAATAAAATAATTAACAGCTCCATCTATTTACAAAAATAACACCTTGGTCCCCTGTTTTTCTGTCTTCTTTGTTGTTATGAAATGATTGTTTTGTGGTTTAACCTTCTATATATCACTAAGGGAAGCCAATGCTGCAGACTGTTTGATTCACACTGTCCTTAGTTCTTATTTGTACAAGTAATAGCTGATCACCTGTGACTAGAGGTAGTTAAAATTAGCCATGTATTGGGTTATTGAAATGAATTAAAAATACTTTACCACAGTATTTGTTGGCCCATAGTCACCTCTTATACACACCATTCTCCAGAACCAAGGTACCAAATTTTACTAAATTTCTTTCCAGAGGTCTTCTACAAATCATATCAACAGAAGCAGTGCTCTTTTCCGTGTTTATCAAAACCTATATTGTGAGATGTTTTGCACATTGCAAATTGGTTGGTATAAAATGTCACTGTGTCTTCCATATAATTTTATTTGTATACTAATAGTGAGTATTGATTCTTCCTTCATGTTGCATTGTTTCTCAAGGGTTTTTACCCACTGATCATAAACATTGTGCATTCTCTTATACTGCAAACTTTCTATTTCTTATTGCTCTTGAAGAGTTCTGTGCATATACAGGACATGTTTTATCAAAGAATCCAAGCCACAAAGGAAAGAATGAGGCCTAGAGAGAGGAGGAAAAGCCATAGTGTGTTTGGAGAATAATATCAAAAGTGGCATTTCCTTACTGTGGTGGTTGATTAAATCGTGGTCAGCTTGGGTAGAAAGCCCCTTGGGCTTAGCTAGCATGGTTCTGGGAGAACAGGAGAGGAAGATTTTATGCTTATTTCTCTTTGAGAAGCTTAAACTGTTCTCTTTGGCTGAGCTCTGGTCTTTGTCCAGGATGGCTGCTGTTCTCTTTGGAGTTCTAGTCCTTGCCTATGCTTTGAGCATCCCAGATTTTGACAGACACTTTGGCTGGAAGCCAAACACACTTTGATTGGTCTTGTCTTTTGCCTTAGGTGTCATCTCTTGGTTCTTGGCACAGATTCTTTAGCTTCCAGCATCAGCTTTTAGCTGGCAAGCATAGACAATTTAGCCTCTGGAACCAGCCCATGGAATTTCTTCCATAGATCCTTCAGTCCTCCATAGAGGATTCTTTGGCCTCCTTATGTGGATTTCCACAGAACATTGCTGTGGGCTCTAGAACTTAGGCTGGACTTGAGTGGAACATAGCCATGGTATGCAGACCCTCAGTTAGTTTTTTTGGGCCTCTGGATCACAGACAAATATCTTTCTTCATCCAATTCTAGTATGAATTGATCAAATCAATTACTTTTCTATATTCTATTCATAAGTTTTCCCTTTTTCTACACACATATATACATACAGAGTATTATACAATATGTAGATGCTAGGAAACCCAGATCACTCAGACTCCTTAGAATATACCTACCTCACCTTAATTAGCATCCCTGGTCTTCAAAGGGATGATAACTTCTTTACCATATTCTTTCTAAATAGAAAGTAAAGGTTTGCAATTGAATCAGAAATCAGATATAAAAATTCTGCTACGACAATTATCTCTCCTCTCCCAATTTTGAAACCCCTCAATGAAGTAATGATAACTAAGCAACATGAAAGATATGAGGCTTTTTACATGTCTATATTTTATCTTAATAAGAGTGCACTCTGGGAGAATAATTTCTCAAGCACAGGGCCAAAGATGTAGCTTAGTGCCACAGCACCGTGCTGTATGATTTGAATACTTACCTGAAAGTTTTCATCACTGTGTGTGTGTTTCCTCACCATATCTATTGCCTCGAGATTCTATAGTGCTGCCCAATTAATTTAGGCCATTGGTAATCCTGTATTTCATCAATTGTATTACTATCCCACTATAATATGCAACAAGGATACTTTTTTCTCATTATAATATACTACAAGGTCGTGACAGCAAATCAATAGTTATGTGTTGTTACTATTTTAGTTCTTGTTTTTGAAGATTTGAATTTTTTCTTGTTTAAAAAATATCTACTTATTTCAAAAGCATCATTAGATTCATTTTTATTTTGTTCTTCATACTTCTAACTTAGAAATTTAGTAATCAAAGTTCTTTGACTACCCAATTTCTTTGTAGTCTTCTATAGTTTAGATTTTAAATGTCCTACAAAGGCCTATGTGTTAAATATTTGGCCCTACTTAGCACTCTTGGGAAATAGTGAAGACTTTAGGATTTAAGGCCTTGTAAGATTTTTGTAGGTTATTGAGTGATTGGTCCCAAAGAGAATGGTGGGATCTAAGTATCTTTCACTCTTTCTTTTCCTAGCCACTAGGCATATGATTTCGTTCTGCCATATAATTCCACCATCACACAGGGCTTTGCTACAGGCTAAGAGCAAGAACATCTTCAAGCAAGAGATAATACACCCAAAAGAACTGCTTTTAGGTATCTTAATGCCCATGAGGAGAGGAACTGTTCAATTCTACATTATTAGATGTACTGAAGTTATCTGAAAGCTGAGAAAGGGAGATTTTAAACATCTTGTATAAAGGCAATGATAAATGAAAAAAGAAAAACTAAGCAAACAAACAAAAACCCACTACCTTATCTTTTAAAATCATTCAATAATGTTTTACATGAGTAATAAATACATTATCATTGTCGAGACTCTTATATATTAGTCCCTACACTACTAGACTCTAACCAACAGAGTACTGGAATAGTGCTAAGTTCCTTCTAAAATTTGCAGGTATTAGCAACATGGTAGTACCTAAAGTAAGTTCAATAAATCATGGCAGAATAAGTGTCAATGTATTTATCAGGTTTACCATTGCTGGACACAATATACTTGAAATTTAAAGGAAGGAATGTTCAATTTAGCTCACCCTTTGAGGGATTTCAGTCCATGGTCAGCTGGCTCCAAGGCAGACAAGTTATGGCACAAGCAGATGGTAGAGAAATGCCGCTCAGTTCATGATAGCCAGGGAGTACAGCAGAACAGTAACAGAGAGAAATGGGAAGGGCCTATATATAGTACCCAAGGTCCTGCACCCATGACCTCCTGAGACAGACCCAGGAGCCAGTTCTACTGATCTACCAGGCATTTCTTAATCCATGAAGTTGCCATATCAGGATTAGCAATCACATACACTAATCACTAATTAGGTACATTCCTTATTTAAAATTGTATTTATTTCTCACAACTATCCCATGAAGTATATGTAATTATCATTGTTTAGAAACTTTTTAGGACTGGGGATGTAGCTCAGTGATAGAGTACTTGCCTAGCATGCACAAGGACCTGAGTTCAATCCCCAGTACAACATACAAAAAAGAAATTTTGTAAAATTATGATCATTGGGGTAAGAAAATTTCAAATTGTACATTTGAATGAATATATCTATATATATTCTCATATATGAACCAGTTATGAAAACATTTCTTACTTCACATACTTTCACACGTACATAATCATAAAGAGATATTCTCCTGTAAACATAAGCACTTTGGTACGTAAGTATGAATTTTATTCCCTCAAGAATTAGGGAAAATTCAGAATAATAGCTGCATACAAATGCAAATACCTATATTTAATTTATTTATAAATTACAGATTTTATAGTGTTAAAAAGTAAAAAAGAAGAAAATACTCAATTTTGTAAGCAATTACAATATAAATTAAGTACAAAAACTTTATGGCTATGCTCCTGGAAGAAATAAATTAATGCATGCAAACAATAGTTCATGTGTATTTTTAAAAGTTGAATAGCTGGTTTGTATCATTGAGAAATCTTGCAAGAAATGTGTTATTGAAGCAACATTTTTATAAAAGTAATTCAGTACTTTTTTCTTAGTTATGACAGTGCAAATATATATTCAGGTACCTATATTATAATAACTGGTTTTGTTCAGGCTATCATTCCATTACAAAGGAATTTGAGAACAATTTTAGTTGAAATTTATAACTAAATTGCTGTCATAATTATTATTAACCCTAATTCAATTATCCCAGTGTTTTTCCTAGATTTTAACTTGAGGATATTAAACTGTAATAGTGTGTTTATTATTTTGTTACTTTACAGAATTTTATTATAGTTAATACAAAATATAATTTTATGTATTTGGGATACAAAGTTAAGTCAAAATGTATTATGTAATTTATTTATTTCTATTTTATTTTATGGAAAAAAGGTAAAACAAAATTTCATAACAAAATAATAGGAGACTAACAGTAATTAATATGTTATACTTTGTTATTTTTAAAGTCGTTGCTCTTGTAGATATAGGCATAAAATTTCTCTAATCGCTATTAGCACAAACCTTCTTTTTAATGAACTAAGCTACACTAATAGTATAAATGATGCATTTTTCACTTTTCCCTACGGTCCTTTCCCACATCCTAGTTCCTTTTTCCTTTTGAAAAATTTCTTCCCATTTCACAATATCTATTGTATATTTTAGACATTATGTACTCTTTCAATTCCTCACACAGGGCAGACAGTATGATGTTTACACATGTAAGTCTGATTTATTTCACTTATGAGTATGGTCTCAAGTTGCATCCAGTTACCCATAAAAGTCTCAAGTTTCTCCTTCTTTATGGCTGAGTAGTACTCTATTGCATAAAAATACCACATCTTTTTAATTCATTATGCAGTTGATGGACATTTGGATTCTTTCCAAGATTTAGCTATTATAGATAGTTCTGTTATAAATATGGGTGCACCTATATTGATGTGGTATGATGTTTTTAATTCTTCTGGGAAGATACCCAGAAGGGGAAGAGCTGGGTCAAATGGGGCCTCCAATCCTAGTTTGTTGAGTAACCTGCACACTGATTTTCACAGTGGCTTTACCAGTCTAAACTCTCATCTACAGTGTAAAAGTGTTGCTTTTTCCCCGAAGCCTCACCAACATTGTTATTGGTTGATTCCTTGATGATAGTCATTCTTTTTGGGTGAAATGGAATCTCAGTGTTGTTTTAATTCACATCTCTAGAATAAATAATGATGCTGAACATTTTTTCATGTATTTGTTTGCCTTTTGCATTTCTTCATCTGAGAAGTGTGTATTCATCTCAGATGCCCATTTTTGATGAGTCTTTGAATTTGGTATTTTTCAATTGATATTGATATTTTTCAATTCTTTATTAGCATACTTCATCTGTCTTGGTGACTTTCTCTTGGTGCTGAGACAAACACCTGACACCCAAAGTGAAACAAGGAAAGGATTATTTAGCTTACAGTTCTGGGGGTTTCAGTCCATACTCAGCTGGTTCCAAGGCAAGGTGGTGTGGCTGAGGGGCAGCTGTTCATGGCGGCTGAAAGCAAGCAAGAACAAACCGCGCCAAAAAGGAAAAACACATCCCCACTCCAACCTTACATTGTATGTCAGCTCCACCCCTGGGCAGGTGCAGAACTCACACCGCCAATCCCAGCACTAGACAACAAATCAACTACAAATGCTAGATTCAGCTGCTTCCATGACTACATGAGGCTTGGGGGGGCCATCTATATACAAACTGTAACATCATCGAACTAGAGAAAACATTCCTAAAATTCATCGGGAACCAGAAGAGACTTAGAATAGCAAATGCAATACTGGGCAAAAAATGCAAGGCAGGAGGCATCAAAATCCCTGATTTGAAATTATACTACAAAGCTACTGTGATAAAATCAGCATTGCACTGGCAAAAAAACAGACCTGAGAATCAGTGGAACAGATTAGAAAATGCAGAGACAACTCCAAACACACTTAACCACTTTATCGTCGACAAAGAGACAAAGCATGTTCACTGGAAGAAAGATAGCCCCTTTAATAATTGGTACTGGAGAAACTGCCTCTCTGCATGCCAAAAACTAAAACCAGACCCATGTCTATCACCATACACTAAACTAAAGTCAAAATGGATCAAAGGTAGTAATATTAAAACAGAAATAATAAATCTACTGGATGAGGAAGTAGGTAGAAAATTTGAAGACATAGGAATAGGCAGAGAGTTCATGAAAACACAGACTGCATGGGAAATACTTCAAAGATAGAACAACTGGGATTTCATCTTACTAAAAAGCTTGTGAACAGCAAAAGAAGTCACCAACGGAGTGAAAAGATAACCTGAAGAGTGAGCAAAATTTTTAGCCAATTGTCTCTCAAAGTACTATCTAGAACGTGTATTATGTAATTTAAAATGATCAAATCAAATTAACACATCAACTCCCTCAAGTAGCTCTAATTTATTCCTATTTTCTAGCCAACCCTAATTTCTCCCAGTCCTCAGCCTCTATAAATACTGTATTTTCTGCTTCTATGAGCTACATTGATTTCATTTCCATGTTATAAGTAGTAATACATAGTATTTGATCAACTGTACATAGTTTATCTCAATTAGCATAGTGTCTTCCAGGGTCTTCTACATTATCAAAAGTCACAGAATTTCTCTTTTTAAGGCTCAATAGTATTCATGATGTGTATATACCAAATTTCTTTATCCACACATGAATAGTATTCATGATGTGTATATACCAAATTTCTTTATCCACACACAATCAAATAATGATTGATTTCATAATTTTAATATTGCAAATAATTCTGCAATAAATATGGATGTGCATGTATCTTTCAACTATAATGATATTGTTGTGTCAATATGTAACCAATGGTGAGATTCCTGAATGATATATTAGTTCTATCTCTAATTTTTGAGGATAACTTATAAAGATGTCTTTAGGGACTGTACTAAAGCGTTCCAAGGGTTTCCTTTGCACTGCATCTTTCCTAATGAATGTAACACATGAAACACTCATCCAGAGACCCAGTAAACCCTGTTATTTTTTACCTCAATAAATTATGAATCCACTAAAAATAGAGATACAAAGACTACTATCTTTTAGGTAGTAACTGTCTTTCAGGTGGTAAGTAGTACCTTTTTGTGGTTTTAATAAGAATTTTGTAAATTATTAGTGATGTTGAACATTTTGATACATTTGCTGGTCATTTGTATGTTGTGTTTTGAGAAATGTCTATTCAACTCATTTTTCTATTTTAATTACTGTTTTGGTTTTCTTGCTGGTTCACTAACTGCCTTTTACATTTTAGATATTGACCTTTTATCAGACATAAAGTTTGCGATTATTTTCTCACAGCTCATAGGCTCTTTTTTTAGTTAAATATTTCCTTTTCTGGCTAAGTTTTTTTATGGTCACATTTATCTATTTATTGCTTTTGCTGTTTGAGCTTTAGGTCTCAAATTTTAAAAAATAATTTTTTCAGATCAAAATTTTATAGTTCTACTTTTTCTATTAACAGCTTTATATTTTCATGTGGTATGTTACTATATGTAATAGATTTTGAGTTGATTTTTGTTTATGGTATGATATTAGGGTCCAATTTAATTCATCCGTACATGGTTATTCTGTAACCTCAGAAGTCTTTATTATATTATTGTCCTTTCTCTGATCTATTCTTTGTCAAACACTAATTTTACATTGAAATAATGCTTTTTTTGGTGTGTGGGGACTTTCTGTTGTGCACCCTGTCTACTACAGTAATACCATGCATTTTAATTACTACCAATAAGTTAATTTTTTTGCTATACAATGTTAACTTTATAATGACATAGTTTAAAATTTGCTTTTTTGTTCAAGATTCTCTTAGATACTCAGGTTTTTACTTTTTTTGTAGTTCCATAAGAATTTTAGAATTGTCTCTTCTATTTCTATGAACAATGACAGTGGAATTCTGATAGGCATTACTTTGAATCTAGAGATCATATAGGTACTATAAAATTTTAATATTATTTATTCAAATTTATAAACATGAAATGTCTTTCTAGTCAGTTATTTGTGTCTTCTTGGTTTATATCAGTAGTTTAAAATTTTCATATGCATAGCTTTTATCTTCTTGTTTACATTTACTCTTATTAGTTTCATTTATAATGACTCTAATTGAGGTTTAAAAATTTGTTAAACACATTTTTATTTTGGTATAGTAAAATGTAACCAGGAAAGCTGGTATACACCTGTAATACCAGAATTCAGGTGGGTGAGCAAGATTTTCACAAGTTTGAGCCCCACCTGGGCTACATGGTGAGTTCAAAACCACTCTTGACTAAATAATGAAAGCCTCTCTCAACAGCAGAAGGAGAGACAGGGGAGACAGAGAGGGAGGAAACGCTATTGATTTTTCTGTGTTGATTTTGTGTTCTACAATGTTATTGTATTTATTAGTAATAAAAGGGTTTTGGTGGACTCTTGCGATTTCTGTGTGTAAAATCATATAAACAGTTCAGATGAAAACCTCTTCTCGCAAGATGTGTTCTAGTGAGACTTAGAGAAAACTGTGTGAAAAATGAGTTTGGAATTGTGTGCTGTAAGGCAGGCATACGGAATATACCAACATAGACTTTGAGGTAAGAATATTATGAAACACAGTTTAAGTTAATTGGATGACTTTCATAAGAAGTATGAGAAAAGATGTTGGAGAACAGAAAATTGACAGACACATAACATGTGTGAAAAGGATGGAGAAAATCTGATAAAATCAAATAACATAATTTTAAGAATAATGTTAAAATCATTCTTCTAGTATAGTTTCATTTTATTAATCAAGGTTTTATAAGTAGAAAAAAAAAAAGGAGAATCCCAGATCACTCTAAGTACTCTTTCCAGGAAATGATACCTAATTATTTGTTTAATAGAAAGAAATTCCAGAGTTATATAAAAAAAATCAGATGTGCAAAACGAAAGAACACTTGCTAAAATAACAATAATAACACTTTCAGATCATGTTTTCAACACTATTTCCAAGTAAATCATTTCTATAAAATAAATTTATTTATGGTTTATAAAGGCATGAATCTGTGTAAATTCTCTAATATTTAGTTAATATATAGATGTGAAAGCAGCAAATGTATAAGTTGTTTGAATTTTTCAAGAATACTTTCAAAATAGTAGAGTCAACTGCAACAATTTAAATTGGTTATTAAATATTCAGATATTCTCATGTTAGATAAACAGAACATGTCTAGTTTATTTCCGTATTATTTTACATTTTATGCATAGATGAAAAAGAAGCATTTCAATGAAAATGGAATTATTTAGGAAATTTGAAGTAACAGAAAATCACAAATATGGTACAGTTAGGTTCTGATCTCATCAATGGATGAATATACAACTGGAAGTGATGAAAATTTAAAATGTAAGTCCTAGTTAAATAGCATGAATCCTTGAATGCATTTCCACGTGGTCTCTATCGTTCTTGTGACTCCCTCCTCTTGGCTATCTGTGTGCTTCCTGGCTGCCATACATACTTCTATACATGCTCCAGATGCCAGAAGTTAGGCTTACTCAATACACTTACAATTCATAATATTTTCAGATTTCAATGATTTTATTGAGACATAACCCTGTACATAAAATGTGAAGCATTGATATTTGAGGAATTGTGTAAGCAGAAAAAATAGTTATACACCATTTAATCAGAATAGATATGATCTATTTCAATTGTACTGAATACAGATTTCTTGTTTCTGATTTTTTTTCTGGACAAATTTCATAATAATAAAATGCAATTATTTTTACTTTTAAATTTTAATGCATTAATTTAATTTTAATTTTGTATATTCTGGTAAGCATTCTAAATGTTTATTTTTTCACTGACAGCTTAATTACTAGTATTTAAGCAGAAATACTTTGTAAGAAGAAAAAGATATTGAAACTAATTAAATTAACAGGTAAGCACATAAAAAGGAAAGGAACCTTTCTGTAATAGAGTTTTCAATGTTATTTGCGTTAAATCATATGGTAAATTATATATATACACATATACATTCAAAACAGATTAATTTTGATTGTCAACTCGATTACATTAAGAGACACCTAACAGTTAGGTAAGACATATTTCTGTGAATGTCTAAGCGACTCATGTAGGTGTGAACCTGAGAATTATAATTAATCTGTTTTCTCTTGCTCTCTGGGACTCTTCCCCTATATGCCACTTACTGGTCACCAAGAACTAAACAGAAGAGCCCCATCACACCTTTTCACCTTGAAGTTTATATTTTTGGTTGTACATAGAACTATTTGTCCTTTGATTGAAAACTCTGAAAACATAAGCCAAATAAAAGATCTCCTTCAAGTTGCATGTGTCAGGAATTTTGTCTAAGCAATAGAAAAGCAGACCAATGGAAAAATCAGTACTAGGCATGGTAACATGGAAACATCAGTACCATGGATGTCACGACACATGGGAATATGGTTCAGCTGATTTTTTAATATATTTGCAGAAAAGTTTAGAAAGGTTTGGAGATGTGGACAACTGAAGTCCCAGAATTATTCAAGCACAGATTAAGGGGTAACTTTGATTGGAGTGTGAAAGACCAGAATCCCAATTAAAAAAAGGTGGAGAGTAAAGACCAGGCTCATGACTCACAAGGATTCAGATAAACATGACAACTCTATTAGGAACTCCAGTCCATGCATATTACCTTCTAGGAAAAATAAAGATATACAATTGTCTATACATTAAAACTTTAAGCGAGGTTCACTAAAAAGATGGTAGCATAATTAATTTGTTGGAAGACATTTTAAGGCAAGTCAATGTACAGGCTGTGGCACAGGCAATGCTGGCAGCTTGTTTTAAAAAATGATAAGAATCAGAAAGATGCAGAGCAAAAAAAGATTCTAAAAATGTATAGTGTAGCCTTAAAAAAATACCCTGTGTAAAGTTCAGGCCAGATGAGGTATGGTTATTGAAGAAATTAGTGTCATTACAAAGAAACCAAGTACCATGTAGAGAGCTAAGAAAATGTCTTGAGTGCATCTCATGAATCAGCAGAAACATATCCATCATAGGATTAATGGTAGAAAAGTGTATGCCTTTTATATGAAATAAGAATCTGTGTACCTTCAGAAGTTATGCCAAGGAATTGTTTCTCTGGGGTTCATTTCACCATGTTCAGCTACCTTCATACTCAGGAGTCCCAGCTATTGCTCATGCTGGCAGAAGATTTTCTCACTGTCCATGTGATGTTGGTTTATCAGGCATGCAGAATACAAGAATAGTGGGATCATGGAGGCTTCCAGCTAAATTCCAAAGAAAGGCAAGGAAAAATTATACAACAGTGTGTGAGCGCTCAGCACCAGATCTTCAGTCGGCAGTATGTGAAGCTTTAAGAGTGTGGCCAATCTCCACCCAAGACCTAGAAACTTGGACAATGTCTGCTGTGGAGAACCTCAGGCTATCAGTAGAAGAAGCCCAAGAGAGAGGTCATATGAACTGAAAAAAGAAAAACCATATGAATTTGTCTTTCCGAGCCTTCCAAAACTTACATCACTCCATGAACATCAGATAACAGACATGGAGCTATTGGACTTAGTGTTTTCCCTTACTTTAGTGTTTTATCTTGCTTTGGATTGATTGCTTTAAATTTTTCTATTCTTCCTTTTTAGAATGAAAGTATTCATGTTTCTTTTTATTGTACCAATGGAGCATACAACTTGTTTTATTGATTTTCACAATAGCTAATATCTAAGAGTTGCCTTGAGTCTCAGAAAAATGTTTGGACTTGGATGTTGAGTAATGCCGTGACTATTGAGATTTAATGGAGGGAATTAGTGGATTTTTGGTGGTACACATAAAGTTACTTTAAGTGTAATTATATTCATGTTGTCTTTGAAGATTAAATGTAGTCTATAGAGATACATTTTGGTGTCAAGTAAAAAAGGGGTGTGTTTTGAAGCTTAACATAGATTATCAAATTCACTGAATTGAGACAACTAGCAAATGAGTAATGCATATTTCAGACTGTATCTGGATAACTCATGTTGTTGTGATCTTGGGGACTATATCTGGTCCCTGACCTCTTCCTCACTGCCACATTTGTTCTGTGCTCTGATGGCTGATTGTCGCAAAGCGAGAATCACTATTTTATCATGTCCTTCCACCATAACATTCCTCTCTTGTAGTCAGCTGACGACAGATTCAAGCCTATCATCAGTGGAAAAGCTGGCCAATACATATGCCATCTGTAACAAACTGTTTATCTAATAGGATTTAACAAGGAAATAGAGTACCAAAAGTATATATTAGAAATCATTATCTGTATCAGGCATGGTCCTACAGGTCTGTAATCTCAGCACTTAGGAGGCTGAGGTAGATGGATCCCTGTGAGTTCAAGATCAGCCTATACTACATAGTGATTTTAAACACAGCATGAACTATATAGTGAGATACTGTCACCCACCCCCCCAAAAAAACAACCAACCAAACCAACCAACAAATGAAAAATCATTTTCTATGGTTGACTTTTCTGGATTACTCTTTAGGAAATTTTCTACAATCATGAGTGAACTTTCAATACGGACTTTTATTTTGCTGCAGAATAAAAAAAATTATCGGTATTCTAAATACCACTATCAATGTGCATTTCTTGTTATAGATAAGTGTTCTCCAAAAGCCCATGTATTGAAAGCTTTGTCCTTCAGTGGTCCTCTGGGATATTGGGCAGCCTGGGAGGTCATAACATCAAGGAGAGTATGTCACTGCAGGGGATCATAAGACTGCTCTCACTGTCATCTTCCATCCTCCTCTGACTCATGATGTGTGCAGTTTGCTACACCATAGGTTCTCCACAGTACCATCAAGTATCCCTTTCACAGGCCCAAAGCAAAAGTATCTATCTAGAGTACTATCTTGAACTGAGGTCTCCAACATCAAGAGTTAAAGCAAAACTTTTTCTTTATAAGGATGTTTTTATATTAACATGAAGCTGATTAATACATTTACATATAATAACAATAATTTTTCTATGTTAGCAATCTCTTACACAAAAAATCATTTCATTTTAAATTTCATCAAATTACAGCAGTGTGATTAAAGCAATAATTTCTAGTCCTTTCACCAGAAACATCAGTTTCACTTGGAAACTCATTTAAAGTGTAAATTTTCAAGCCTTACTCAAGAATCATTAAATTAGAAACATTGAAATGAGATCCCATTAGTCAGTGCTTTTAAATGTCTTCCCAGTAATTCTGATACATATTTAAAAACTAGTCCCAAATTACAAAGATGAATATTAATACCTAAATACCACCAAGAACTCTGATAGGGCAATGCCTTATAGCAAGTTGGGAATAGGACTGTTCTAGAGAGCTGGCCTCGTAGAATCTTTGGTAATAATCTCTAATATGAGGGAACTGCAGACAAGTAAGTCCAACCCATGAGACCTGCCACATGGTCTTTGATAGCAAAGCCATGGTGCAGGTTTGCCTCAAGTCTTCGGGCTTGATGTACACCCCAAGTGTGTCTTGAGGCATGACTTCCTGTCAACAGAGATCATTGTAGAACTTTAAGATTTAATATTGGTGCCATTGAGTTTTGAATTGTCTATGATCTATTACACTTTATGTTTTTCACTTCTCTATTTTGGAATGGAAATATTAAAGCTACACCTGTCATACCATTGTATTTTGGGAAAAATCCCAACTTGTTTAGTATTACAAATTCACAGTTCAAGAAAAATTTGGCTCTAGAGTTCTCTTTTTTTTTTTTTTAAGTTTTATCCAATCTCCTTTAGATGACATTTAGATGAGTCTTTCAATTTAGACTTTAAGGTTGATGCTGGACCAAATTTTTAGAGGAAATAAAGATGGAACAAATTTCTTTTGTGTATGAGAAGGTTATGATTTTGTGATACCAAGCATAGAGTGCTATGGTTTGAATGTTGACATCCACTTAAATTCATGTATTGAAACCTATCAAGTATTTTAATAGGTTTGGGTGTTTTAGGAGGCATTTAGTTCCAAAATTCAGTGTCATCTTTACTTGCATTAATTCACTTAGTGAAGTTCAGGGAATTGTTTTCTCCTGCCGTGTGAGGTCCCAGGAAGAAAACAACAAAAATAAGGAATAAACCATCACCATACACAATCTCCTGCACCTTAATTTGATATCTTTTAGAACTAGAAGTTTCTAGAACTGTGAGTAACATATTTCTGTTGTTTAGTCATTACCCAACTGAGGTGTTTTTATAACATCAGCATTAGACTAAGAAATTCCCTGGTTAGAATCAGATTATATATGTCCAATGTCTCTGTATTAGGGACATTTTAAGTTCTTTATGTGATCTATGGAATATATTGTGCTTTATTAACTAGCCCAATATATGAGTTATGGAAATGACCAGGGGATAAAGATAGAGAAAGAGTCATAAGAGATCCCACAGCTGTAGAGCAACTGAAGTATGATCCAACCTTGGAGATGTATTAGTACCCGATAGCAATCCGTAATAGCTGCTGTGCTAGCCATGACCAAAAAAATGCATGTGCATAAGTTCCCCAGGGCCATGAGTGTCCAACTCTTGCATCAGTATTTGTGAAATACAGAAGATGGAGTTAAATAAAATAATCCTCAAGCTTTAAGATTTAATGTTGCCTGTATGGGTGAGTTTGGGACTTACTTGTCACCCATTATTGATTTCTTATTTCATATTCTCCCATCTGAATTGGCATTATGTATTTTATGCTTGTCCCACCACTATATTTTGAAAAATAATAGTAATTTGTTTGATACACCTCCAAGGTTGAATGGGAAGCCACCTCAAAATGAATTATACTTTGAGTCTCACTCATACATGATTTAGGTACTATTTCAAGGAAACTTTACACTTATACATTGAAGGCAATCCTTTTTATTTTATTTTATTGAAAAAAAAGTAAAACATGAAATCATAAGAAAATAAAAGAAAAACAACAATTAATGCATAACATATGTATTGCCATCTTTAAAACAGTACAAGAAATTCTCCAATGGATATTAGCACAAAAGGTCATTTTTCAAAGAACTAAGGGACACTAATAGTTTAGCTAACATGCATTTTTATCACTTTTCCTTTCCTTCCTTTCTCTTTAATCCAATCCTAGTTCCTTTTCCTTTAAAAAAGGAACATGTTGTACATTTTAGACCTTATTGTTGTACATTTTAGACCTTATTTATACTTTTAATTTGTCACATCAGAGAGATAATAAAATGTTTACACATTTGACTCTGATTTATTATTTTACAAGTATGGTCTGAAGTTGCTTCCATAAAAGTCTCAAGTTTACAAGTATGGTCCTAAGTTGCTTCCATAAATCTCAAGTTTATTTTTTCTTTATGACTGAGTAGTACTCCACTGTATAAAACTATCACACTATTTCTATCCATTCCTTGTTTGATGGACATTTATGTTGTTTCCAAAATTTAGCTATTATATATTGTGCTACTATAACATTGGTGCACATATATCTTTGTCAAAGATAAGGTGGCTGAGTGTGCTTGGAGATGTGTCTGCATCTCCCAACTTGTCCTACTGACCCTCAGGTCTGTTTTTTTATTTAATTTAATATTTTATTTTATTTTATTTATTTTCCAGTACCATGCTGATTTTATCACAGTAACATTGTAGTATAATTTCAAGTCAGGGATTGTGATGCCTCCTGCCTTGCTTTTGTTGCCCAGTATTGCCTGTGCTATTCTATGTCTCTTCTGTTTTCAAATGAATCTTAAGAATTTTTTCTCTAGTTCTTTGAGGAAATGATAATGATTTTTCCATTGTATCTGTGTAACAGTTTTGGTAACATGTCCATTTTTACTATTTTGGTTCTTCTTTTTCATGAGCAAGGGATATCTTTCTATTTTTAATATCCTCTTTAATCTCCTTATTCAGAATACTATAATTTTCATTATATAGATATTTAATTTCCTTTGTTAGATTGATTCCTAAGTATTTCATTTTTTTGGATGCTATTGTGAAGGGTGTGGTTTTCCTGATTTCTCTTTCTGTTAGTTGGTTGTTTGTGTACAGGAATGCTGTTGACTTTTGAGGGTTAACTTTGCATCCAGCTAAGCTACCAGTTTTTAAATCTGTAAGTCTTTTTGGTGGGGTTTTGGTGTCCTTTTTTGTAGAGAATCATGTCACTGCAAACAATGATAATGTAACTTCTTCCCTTCATATCCTTTTTCCTTTTTTTTTCTGTGTTTTCTATTTGGTCTGGCTCATATTTTCAGAAATATAATGAATATGAGTGGTGATAGTGTACATCTTTGTCTTCTTCCTGACTTTAGAATGGAAGTGATTTTTTGTCCATTTAGTATGATATAGGCTGTTGGTTTGATATAAATTATTTTTATCAGATTGAGGTAAAGACCATGTATCCTGATTTTCTGTAGGATTTTTATCATGAATGAGTTTTGAATTTTATCAAATGCTTTTCCAGCATCTGTTGAGATGATCATGGGATTTTTGTATTTGGCTCTGTTGATATGGTATATTACATTTGTTGATTTGCGTATGTTAAGTCATCCTTGCATTCCTGGAATGAATCCCACTTGTTCATGGTGTATAATCTTCATTGTGATTTCCTGCATTCTGCTTGCTAATATTTTATTGAAAATTTTTGTCTCTACGTTCATTAGGGAAATCATTCTCCAGTTCTCATTTTTTTTTTTTGGCTTTTTTCTGGCTTTGGTATTGCAGTAATACTTGCCTCCAGGAATGAGTGATCAAGTATTGCTTCCCTTTCAATTTCATTAAAGACTTTCTGGATTATTGGCATTAAATTTTCTCTAAATTTCTTGTGGGAAATTCAGCCATGAATCCATCAGGACCTGGGCTTTTCTTTGTTAGTAAATTCCTAATCACATTTTTAATTTCATTGGCTGATATTGGGTTATTCAAACTATTTATATCTTCTTGACTAAGATTTGGCAAGTTATACATGTCTAGGATTCTATCCATTTCTTTTCCATATTCAGTCCTATGTGAGTAAAGATTTTTAAATTAGTTAATGATGACATTTTCAATTTCCACAGGATCTTTAGTGATTTCATTCTTTTACTTCCTCATTGCATGAATTCAAGTTTTTCCTTTCTTTTTTTATTAAGATTGTCTAGGGGTTTATCAGTTTTATTCATTCTTTCAAAGAATCAGCTCATCAATTCATTAGTTCTTTGAATTGTTTTCTTAGTCTTAATTGAGTTAACCTGTACCTAGTTGTTTATAATTTCGTCCTTTCAATGGGCTTTGAGTTTGACATCCTCTTCTTTTTCTAGAAGTTTAAAATGCAGTATTAGGTTGTTTATTTGTGCTTGTTCTGTATTCCTGATGTGAGAATTGACCACTACAAATTTCCTTCTTAAGATTGCAATCATCAAATCACACAGGTTCCAGTATATTTTATCTGCATTTTTATTTAAATGCAGACCCTGTTTAGTTTTTTCTTTAATTTCATCTGTGACCCATCTGTGTCCAGAAGGAGGCTATTTAATTTCCATGAGTTTATAGAGCTTCTGTTGGAGATTTTTGCCATTAATTTCCAATTTCATTGCACTCTGATCAGATAATATGCATAGGATAATTTTAATTTCTTATAATTAACTTAAGCATACTCTATGGGTTATTCTCTGGTGTTTTTAGAGAACATCCCATGTGTAGCTGAGAAGACTGTACTTTGTGACATTGTTGGGTGGGACACTCTGTAAACATCTATTAAGTCCATTTATTCACAGGTTTAGTTCAGTTCTGATTTTCCCTTGCTGATTTTTTGTCTGATTGAGCTATCTGTTTGTCACAATGGGTTATAAAGGTCCCCCATTACAGTTGTGTTTTTGATTATTTTATTTTGCATGTCTATAAATGTTTGTTCTATGTAATTGAGAGTTTCTGTATTTATTTCTTATATATTTATTATTATTATTATCTCTTCCTTTTGAAGTTTTCCCCTAACATGTATATAGTGACCTTTTTAATCTTTTTTTATCATTCTTGGTTCGAAGATCACATTGTCTGCAAACAGAATTCCTGCCACTGCTTTTTTCTGGGTTCTTGTTGCATGGAGTATTGTTTTCCATTCTTTGACTTTCAGTCTATGGATTCCTTTTTGAGTTAAATATGTTTCTTGTATACAGAATTTTGTTAGATCTTGTTTCATGATCCATTCTGCCAGTCTGTTTCTTTTGATTGGTGAATTGAGACCATTTACTTTGATGCCTTAACTGGTATGCATTGGTTTATCTTTGTCATGTTACTCTTCTGGTCTTACTTCCCTGATTTTTCCCTCTGTTTATTTGCTTCCCATCTGTTTGTGTGTATGTGTGTGTGTGTGTGTGTTGTTGTTGTTGTTGTTGTTGTTGTTGCCATTGTTGTTGTTCTTGGAATTGTGGTCACTTTTATCTTGTCCTGAATATCTTTTATTAATCCTTCTAGTGATGTTTTAGTGATCATGAATTTCTTGAATTGTTCTTTGTCATGGAAGTATCATTTCTCTGTTAATTTTGAAAGATAGTTTTTCAGGGTACATCAGTATGGGTTGGAAGTTGTTTTTCTTAGGACTTGAAATACTTCACTTCAAGCTCTTCTTGACTTGAGGCCCTTTGTGCTGAGAAGTCAGCCATGATTCTGATGGGCTTTCCTTAATAGGTGATCTGTTAATTTCCTCTTACATCTTTTAATATTCTGTTCTTCTTTTGAATTTCTGGGATCTTGATTATTACAAATTGGGTGTAGATTTATTTTGTTCATGGTTATCTGGAGGCTATAAGCCTCATTTATCTGTATGTCAGATTCTGGCCCCATGTTTGAGTAATTTTCTCCTATTTCTTATAAAAATAGTCTTCTTTTGTCATTTGTGTTTACTCCTTCTTTTTCATTGACATCTATCAGTCTTTGCATTATCTTGCCACTTCTGAATTGTTATTTCTTCATCCCTAGTTATTTTTAAGATATCTTTTTTTTTATGATCAGTAGTTTTGATCTTGTCTTCAAGGTCTGACAGTCTATCTTCATTTTTTTTCTTTTCGAGACAGGGTCTCGCTATGTAGTT
>RJWT010003123.1:0-37752 GCA_004365215.1 Cuniculus paca | reverse complement strand
TGTCTCAGCCTTCTGAGTGCTGGGGTTAAAGGCGTGAGCCACCACGACCCGCTTTTCTTCTTCTTTTTTTTTTTTTTTTCCGGCACCGGGGATTGAACTCACGACCTTGCGCTTGCCAGGCAGGCAGTTAGGCCTCTGAGCTAGATCCCTGGCCCTTCTCCTTATGATTTAAAACTGTCAAATTCCTTTTTCCTATACTTTGCCGGTATCCATTAAACTATGATTTAGAATCAGTGTCCTGCACAATAGCACTGGTATTTCTTGCTCCTCTCTGACCGTAGCTGAGTGCCCACCTCTCCTTATCTCCATTCCCCAGAATCCTTCTGGTTTCATGTTCTGTTCTCTCCTCTCTCACAGCTATATCTATCCACAACCTATCATTAAACATCACCCCACTTCGCTCTAAAATTCTAATGTGACCATTCCAAAAAAAGAAAAAAATTAGGCTTCTTGTTTCATGCATTGATGACATTTATATAAATAAAATAAGATTGCACATAGCCCATTAAGTGCTTTAAAAAATCTTACCATTTCTGTGATATGTCCTGTGTAATGTGTCAATACATTTCTCCCTAAAATCTTTTGTGCATTTTACTGTGGAGGGACATTAATGATTTACCAAAAATTTAAATGTTGTCTGCATATGATTTTACCATCCTTTGAAAGAAGACAGGTCAGGGTTTTCTAGATATTCTACATAGGGTTAAAATCACAGGGTTTTAGATAATTTTAGTAGATAGATACAAGCTGCATTTCAAAGTAGTTGAAGTGTTTCACAGTTCAATGAACAATGGATGAGGCTTGTCTGTTCCCACACCTTAACCATCAGTGTTATTTTCAATGTTTAGAGACTGTCAGTCTAGTAGACATGAAATAAAATGAATGGTAGACATATCTAACATAGATGTGATTTTAATTCAAATATTTATAAAATTGATTTAGCATCATTTCAAACTTGCATTGCCTATTGATGTAACTCTTTTGGAAATATCCTACACTTTCTATTGGGTTGTTGCTTGTTTTCTGATTCAAAGAAATTCATATATATATTGGGAATAGTTCTATATTGCTTTCACATGTTATTTTTCTTTACTTTTATTATTACATAATTATACTACATGATGATCACATTCACTTTAGGGGATTGGTACATAATATTAAATTTATCTTATATAAATTAATTTTATCATACTATACTACACATAGAAGTTTATAATTTTTAGTGCATCCAGTTTTATTAGTACTAATATTTAGATCTCTTTGAAAGATATCACTTACATGAGATACCTAAACTACTCAGATTCATAGAGACAGAAGTCTAATTCCTTTAGTAGTTCTCAGGAACAGGAGAAAGAAGTACTAGAAATTTGTTATTTAATGTTTATGGAGTTTCTCCTTTGCAACATAAAAATGGTTCTTTTAAACTGGTTGCCTAACGGTGTTGAAATACTTGGCACTGCTACGATATATACTTCAAATGGTTGAAATGGTAAAATTTATGATATATATAGACAAATCTATCTATCTATATAGCGTATTATATATGTGATATGATACCTCAAGGTTTTTAAACAGTCTTTTTATATGTTCATTTAAAGTTGCTGTATCTCTACATTAAAATTCATTTAAGAGTGATTATTAACTTTATAAGGGCTTGTAAGATAAATTAATCTGATGTTGGGAAAATAAAAGTGAGTTAGAGGGAAGAGGCAAAAAATAAAAGTAATTGAAATGTGTTATGTACATGTATCAATCCCTACAGTGAATATAATCATAATGTACTGAAAACATGCACTAATAAAAGTAAAATAAAAGTGATTATTCTTATGCATGAAGAATGAGTTAGGGTTTTCTTGTATTTTTGAGATGAGAGACAATCAGATATCAGTGTTAAGAAATTTTAATCAACATAGTCACTGAGAAAAATAGTTAACTGAAGTCAGAGAGAAATGAAAAATATTCTTTCTTTTCATAGGTGCCATGATAATAACAGAAAATCATAAATTATTTTTTAAAAATTCTAGGATAAGAAATGTGTTTTGCAAGGTGTAGAATACATCAATTTAAGTATTATACTCATTTGGCTTTCTAGTTCTTTGAATACTTTTTCTACCTTAGTGCTTACGAAATCAGATTTTTGGGCATTTAGAGTTCTTGGAGGCATCTTCTTGTCTTTTTGTTTCTTCTTGTTTGTGTTGTTTTTTGAACAAAAGGTTGAAAATTACTTACGGTGAATACCTGCATTTTAGCATCAGCATCTGTAGGGCACATGTCCCAAGAAATGACCTTTTCCTTTGTCATGCTTTGATAGTCACATGACTATTAAACTTACTGAACATAATAGGATCAGTTTCCTATTTCACAGATCCATTTCACTGTCTTGCAAGGAAAGAACAACTATGCTGATGAGAGATAATCAGCTTCCAAAGAACCAAGAATATATCAATCATAGAATTTTAAAATTGTGTTAACATTTTCACAATTTTTTATTACCCAAGAAGACAATAAAATGGTATTGATTGCAAGTGAGCTGAGAAATGGAGGATGAGGGGAGAAAAAAGGGAGAAAGAAAATAAGACAATTGACAATTCATTCTTATTGTCCATTATATCAACAGAATTTTGCATTTCATGTTTGCTTGATTCCTTTTCATGATCTCTAATTCTTTATAAAAGTGTTCATATCTTGCATATTTTTTATTTCAATCAACTTTTTGTTGGTGTCTTCTTTAAGCTATTGAACATTTTGTTAAATATCTCCTCTTCTATTTCTATGCTCACTGATTATCTTATACAGATGAAAATAGCTTAGCATAAACAGAGAGTCAGAGACAAGTAAGCAGTGTCAAGAGCATGGTAGACACAAAAACAGACACATTGACCAATGGAATGGAATTGAGAATGCAGAAACAACCCCACCCACCTTTCACCCATCTAGTTTTATTAATGGGCCAAAAGTATATGCTGAAGAAAAAGATAGCTTCTTTAGCAAATGTTAATGAAAAAACTACTTAGCCACACGCAAATTGAATCAAGACCCATATCTCTTACCCTGTACTAAAATCATATCTAAATGAATGAAAGACCTAGGTATGAAACTATGAACACTGAATTTGCTGGAAGTTAAAATTTGTAAAATTCTTGAAGACATAGATACCATCAAGGACTTCCTCACAAAACTCCAATTGCACAAGATAAAATGCAATAAATTGGATTTCATCAAATTAAAATGGTTTGAAACATAAAAGGACATAAACAAAGAAACAATCTGCAGATTGGAAAATGAAAATATTTTCTAGTTACTCCTCAGATCAAGGACTACTGGTTAGAATATATAAAGAATTAAAAAAAATTGAACCTTCCAAATAAAAAGGGGAGAATTGAAATGAATACATACTTTTCAAAATAAGAAGTATGAATGTCCAATAAGTACCTTAAAAAATGCTGAGGCTTTTTGGTCATTAGAGAAATGCAAATCAGAACAACAATGAAATTCTATATTACTTAGGTACGAATGGGTATTCTACTCAAAAATCAACAAATGCCCCCAAGTTTGTGGGGGAAAACCGTTTCCCTTTATGATGGTTATGTGCTTTATTACAACCACTAGAGAAAGCATATGGGTGTGCCTTAAAAATTAAATGTAGAAATTCCATTTGAGTTAGCTATGCCTCTTTTAGGTATCTTAAAGTCTTCATAATGCAGCAATATATGCATGCCTATGTTAATAGCAGCTCAACTCAGATACTGCAGCTAGACTACTCTTGCAACCTGTGTGCTCATCAACTGGTTATGAAATATGTGATATATCTACACAATGGAGTAGTGCTTACCCATAAAGAAGGTTAAATTTGAGTTATTTGCAGAAAAATAGGTGAATGTTGATGCCACAATACTAAGTGAAATAAATCAGACATGGAAGGTTAAAGGTCAGATGGTTCCTCTGATATGAGAAACTCAAAATATAAATAATTTAAAGAGTGAAAACAATGAGATGGAGATAAACTTTGTGGAGATTGAAAGAGGATCTGGGTGAGGTGGTACATGGAGAGTGAGAAGTGAATGGGAGAGTTAAAATGATTAAAGTGTGCTGTACATGCGTACCAGTTCCCCAAGTTGAATATGAATATTATGAGTTGCACACATATAATGATAATAAAAAAGAATTTTCTAGTTGAAAAGTAGAAGTCAATACACAAAAATCAAAGACTTTTTTTTCCAAAAATTAACATGTGATCAAATTTAAAAACAATATAATTTTCAACATTTTAAAATTAATTATGTAACTTGGTATAAACTTCACAAAAATTTACAAGATCTGTGTGCTAAAAGTTATAAAATCTATTGAACACAATTGAAGAAGCCCTGAATATCTGGAGAGAGATAGAAAATTTCAACAGAGATGTCAGTTATCCTCAAATTGATCCATAAATTTAAGACAATACCTCTCAACATTCAGGTAATTTATAGGAATGTAAAATTTTACAATAAAACTTATAGAAATGTAGATGTCCTTAGAGGGAACAATCAAAGAGAAAGAGATAGCAATCATAAATATATATGCACCAATTATTAACACACCAAACTACATCAAGGAAATATTAATCTACATGAGAAATCCAATAAGCACTAATAGAATTGTAATGGGGGGCTTCAGTACTATCCCACTGTCACAAATGGACACATTGACTAAATAAAAACTTAGCAATGAAATAACAGAACTGAACCAAACTTTTGAACAAGTGGCCTCAGTAGATGTTTACAGAGTGTTCCACTCAACATCAGAATACACATTTTTCTTATCTACAGATGGGATATTCTCCAAGTAGACCACATACTAGTTCATAGAACATGCATAAGTAAATGCAAAAGGATTGAAATTAACACATGTGTATAATCAGTGCAATGAAATTGGAAATCAATGGCAAAAGAAACCATATGAACTTTATAAACACATGAAAATTAAACTGTACCCTCCTGAACAACCAATGAGTCACAAATGAAATTAAAGTAATTAGACAATTTCTACAATTAAATGATAGCACCAATACAATATGCTGGAACTTATGGGGTACAATGGTAATAGTCCTTCAAGGAAAATTTATAGTGATGAATTCCTAAATTAGAAAAACAGAGTTTTCTAATGCTGAACTTCAAGCTTCTAGAAAAAGAAGAGCAAATCAAATCAAAACCCATACAAGGAAGGAAATAATAAAGATCAGAGCAGAGATTAATACAATGAAGAATAAGAAAACAATACAAAGAATAAAATTAATTGAAGAGTTAGTTCTTTGAAAGATTAAATAAAATTGACAAACCCTTAGCCAATCTTATCAAAAAAGGACATAAAAGACTCAAATTCACACAATTAAGAATGAAAAGGGTGAAATCACAACAGAGTCTGCAGAAATCCAGAAGATCATCCGTATCTACTCTGAGGACTTGCATTTCTTATAACATGAAAAACACAGAAGAAATGAACAGATTCCTAATTGCATATGAATTACCAAGGTTAAATAAATAAGATATATCAATTCTAAATAAATTTATATCAGTCAATGAAATTGCAGGTGGAATTAAAAACCTGCAATAAAGAAAAACAGGCTCTGATGGATTCACTGCTGAATCAAGAAATTTAAAGAACATATTATGTTGAGAAATAAAATCTTTGAACAGAAAAACAATGGAGAGATGTCCTCTACTCTCTGAGTTATACAATATGGTCATAGGAGATAGAGAAATTATCAATGGAAATAAATAAGAAACTTACTGTTGATCTACGGAAATACATCTAGTTTCTGAAAAAGGCACAATGTAAATGCAGGGAGGAAGGATGGATTCTTTGTCCACAAATGGTGATAGGGAAAATGAACAGCTATAGGGGGAAGAAGAACCACAAAGTGACCATAAACCTTTAAACAAAAATTAACTCGAATGGATCACAAAACAAAACAGTGGAATTTACCTTGGTCAAGAAATAATGGTGATACCTAAATTTACATACGATGTGATTCCGTTCCTATAAGTTTCTTGAATGACAAAATTGTAGACCCAAAGAGCCTATTAGTGGTGTGCAGCGATTAAGGGAGGTAGGGAGGAGAATAGGAAAGAAAAAATGAAGACACTGTGGTCACAAAATGACAAGGTGAATCCTTGTGATCACAGAACTGTTGTACATTTTGACTGTGGTTGGGGTTTCATGAAACCTCACATGTGGCAAAATTTCACAGTAATAAATTAACACATGATAAGTTATGGGAAATTGGTAAAAGGTGAATAGGATCAAAGAAATATATATTTGATATCATTTTTATATTCAGAACTTGCAAGTTTTAAGTCTTCAACCTTTAATAACTCAATACCTTCTGTCATTTCCTGCTTTGTACAGTCTGGCTTGTGGCGGCTCATTTTCTGTTGTGTTTATTGTGTTTTATTAGCAATATTTAGTGTGAGAATATGATTCAGCAGAAATTCTTTAAGGCCTGGACTTAACATAGGTAAATTCATTCCTTAAAGAAACTTGTGTTTCTATTTGCCATATATGTCAGCACTTCTAGAAATGCTGACTATTAAATTTTCAGGACATTTTCAGTATGGTATGAATTCTGACTCTAAATTAACTAAATTAGTTAGCTAAATTAATTAATTTGTTAACTAAATTAATTGCTTAGCAATTTTCTGTAAGTTTTCTATAAGAGACTCTTCCTCACTTCACTTACCCCATTTCCTTTAGATATAAGGGAAAAACCAAGAATATATTTCCACTACCTTCCTCCAGATACCGAGCATTTATTATTCTTTTACGTAATGAAAGTGCTATGGGTTTATAACTTGTGTCTTCGGTCTGGTTTTCCACCATGCAGGAGTCATCTCTTCTCCTTTGTTGTTACGGTCAATTAAAATATAATTTTCACACATCCAGCAATTCGCACAAACTTTCCATGGCAATCACTGGGTCCATAACTCATCCTTCTAGGTAGCTTCTGGTCACCTGAGAAATTGTTTTTTCCTCAGTTAAAGAATATAATAAAAAACAGTAAAAGTATTTTCTCTTGACTTTTCAAATATTTTATACATTAATGGCTTCAACATACGACATAAATTTCCTCTCAGAGGCATTAATAGACTCACTAACACCAAAAATTTCTACCACTTACTCATTATTCTGTCATTACCAAAACTGGAGAAATAGTCCTGATTATTGATTATTTTCATTCCCTCATAGAGATCTTAACCTGCTCATATCTATTCTATAATTCACATCTGAATTTTGTATTTTCCATTGCTCAGCTTTTTTGTATACCTATAAAAATCTGGATTCAATTATATGTATTCCGTTATTTGATTGTGTCCCTCTGCATTACATTTTTGAAATGCTTTCATGGTTATAAGCACATGTTCACAAATCAGTTCATTTATTGCTACTGCTACAGATTGCTTTATGTTCCCTTACATGAAGATGACATGATTTATTTTTCCATGAATTGTCATTTTGCTATTAGGAAAATACAGCTTTGGTTTTTAATGGTGCACATGTTTAAAAACTTACTGCCAAAACTCACTGGTTGAGAGTTGCTTGGCATAACAAAAAATCAATGTTAAATTTTACTATGCAAGACATAAAATTGTATTTCCGTGTATATTGTCCATAGTAACGTTATCGTGTTTCTCTTACGATACATCTTTACTAACACATTTTATTGGTAGGCTTTGTAATATTTCAATATAATCATTTTAAAGGAATATCATGTTACATTTTGAATTGGCATTTCCCTGATTATTACTAAGGCTGACCATACTTCATGCTTTTCATAATTCCCTTCTTTCAAATTCTTGAGCATGTTTTACATACTTTCTACCGAATTTGTACTGCTTTATATTAATATGTAGGGAATAGTTTATATACCACTATTTGTAACCCAGTAGATACCCATTTGTTATTTGCACAAGTATTTGCAGATTTCATATTTTCACACTTGCCTACTTGAAAAAACTTAGTTTGTAGCCCTAAAACAAATATTGTAGTGCTTTTGTGATTTATTCAGACATGAAAGAGCAGCAATATGTTTCAGTTACCCTTTTGCACAAACACGATTCCAACTCAGGGAAAACAAGAGGATACATTGCCTTTGGGTTTGAACTTTTATACTGTCAACCAGTGCCCTTTTCACAGTCTATTTAAATCTATAGTTCTCACATTTTTTGTGATATTCGTTGGTGCATTAACTATTTAAATTATTCACGTAGCATAGCATTGAAGTGCGACTACTGTCCCTAAGAGCTAAAAGGCTGTGTTGTGCCTTACAAGGAGGACATGTGTTAGGCAACCTTTGTCCAGACATGAATTATTGTGGCATTGACCCTAGTTATTGTGAGTAAATCAATCATGTGTATCCAAAATTGTGTTATTAAACAGAAACACACGTAAAACAAGGTTATCTGGGATTAATTGATGAAAATGTTGTGACCAGAAGTTTACAAGAATGGAACCTATATTTTGCTCAAGAACAGTATTTGAGAATTTATTAATTCAGTCTTCAGGAAGACTATATAGAACATACTGCTGAAAATAAAGGGAATAAGCTATGTTTTGTTGACAGAATTTATTGAAAATGTTTTCTTGTAGCTTTTATTCTCACTAAATTTATTAATATTGGAAAAATAGAAATTATTAGTTTTTGTTTTAGTAAATTTACCTACTTTTGTCTATGCAGCATTTAGGTTTATTTCCATATCGTTTTTGTAATTTTTCCCTGAATATAGTTTAAGTCTCTTGTGTTCCTTCTTTACACCATTTGTTCATTTGTTAGTCTTAGTTTTAGATGAAGAATTCAACCTGCATAATATTTATTTTAAATTGTAACATAATAATCTCTTTGTACAACCAATATTTGCTGCATAATGTTGATTATCCTCATTTTTGCTCTGGTTTTCAGCACCCATTCTCCCTAAAACTTATATAGAACAAATTTCTTCTGTGAATTCTATGCAGTACTTGGTCATCTTTTCTGTCTCCATGCTTATATGTCCTGGCTGAATCATTAACATTTTATGTTGTGTTTTCATTTGTGATGGAAAAGGCCATCTAGATTTTCATGTCTTCAATTGTAACCTAGTTTTTCTTAATTTTTACTCTTCAATATACCTTTTACAATGAGTCTGAATGCCTCTCACAAACACGTCAACACATGTATACACACACAGAGACAAATGAATGTTCACAAAGAAACAAAAAACGTACCTATTCAAATATTCTTTGAAATAATTGTGACAATCTACAGACTTATGTCTGGAGAATTGGAGGCGTCTGTATGATAGACCTCCATTTCACTACATATAACTTATTTCTCCATTTTCAGAAGAATTTTACAATTTCTTCCATAAAATCACAATTTTTATAATTACTTATTCCAAAGAACTTAAAATTTTTTTCATTTAACTTTGTGTTGTCCTTTGGTCCCATGATTAACTGATAATTCATGTTTACAAGTTTTACTGACGTTTATACAAGGGCTTTATAATCAGAAATTTTCTAAATAGGTTTTCAGTATGCACTTGTGGAGTATTTCATCGTTTGCTATGTAGGGAATCATGGTACTGCTAATAATTAAGTTGTTTTTCTTCTCTTGATAACTTGAGTTTTTCCTTAAGAATGGCTATTAGCAGTATCTTAGTCTCTATCCTCATCTCACAACTTTAATGAAAAAATATAACTTTCAAAAATGACTTTCTAGTACTGTTTTGTTAAATGTCCTTTATTGGCTGAAGATGGTTCTTTATTTTTACTGGCAAACTTTTTTAAAAGTTATGAATATATGTGAAATTTTGGTAATATCTATTCATTTTTGAAGTCATATATTTCCCCAAATACATTACTATCAAATCCTATAAAAGTTTACATTTTCAATTTTATATCAAATTTGCAGTTCAAGAATAAATATGACTTGGACAGAATGCACGCACTGGTAAATTCAGTTAATGTTTTATTTACAATGGCTGCATCCGCTTAATATATACAGTTGTACTCTTTGTCTGTTTTTAGCACTGTATGCCAGATTATTCCATGGAAATATATGTTTAGTATTAGAATTTCCACTTCCTTGAAAATTACTAGTAAATTTTTCAGTAGAATAGCTTTGTTTGTCTTCCTCTCCCTCTCTCCTTCTCCTTCTTCCTATGCAGATGAGGCTGGCTATGAACTCACTGTCCTCTAGTTTTTGGTCACCTGAGAGTTTTCAATTTATCATATGGTTATAGAAACATTTAATTCTTTTATTGCTTTAAGCTACATTGAAACATAAATTAATTTGTGTATCAATATCCAGGTATAGGTGCATAATTTTTTTGAAATGGTCATACAGGCATAATTCTCTATTTAACATGTGAGGGAAAATGTAAGGAAAAAACTCAGTTTTTATAAATAGTAAATGGTGAACTTTTGTCTCTAAAAATAAAAAATTGTGAATTTTGATATTGAAGATAGTTGATTTTTTTCTTAGTTTTTGTAGGCTCTGTTTTGAGTGTGTGTACATGTGTGTGTGTGTGTGTGTGTGTATGGTGGTGAGGAGACAGTGAGATCTGATATCTCCTTTTCTGTCCTCACAGGTGATAAATATGACAGAAGTTTTCTGCAAGTATTGTAGTTCTGGAGATTTCATTTGTATCTTTGCTCCTTGTAAATAAACAACCATACTGAAATAATGGGATATATTAAAATGACAGTGAAAATGCAAGTTTCATTCTTTTTATTTTGGTCACAGACACTAATGAATGCTATGTAATTTACTATACCAATCTTCTTTCATCATCAAATTCCTAGGTTTTTAGTTCCATAGCAAAACCCACAGATATCACATCCAACTGCAGATTTTTGATGTCAAATTGCATGCAATTTGGTGAACAAAATCCCAATTTGAGTTTCTCGTCATGAAGTCACTGATGATGCACAGTGCACTTTAATGCCAGAGTAATATCATGAAACACAATCATGTACCTCTATGATTTATTTTGCCTGTAAAAGTATTCACTAACTTTATTCATTTATTAATTTCATCTGTTCACAGCATCGTATATTTGTCCACCTGGCAAATTCTCCTCCCTATAACTTCTCCTTGGCTGCCCTTTCACACATGGTTTATAGAATCACCATTTCCAGGAAAGGGCACAGTCACTCCCACTGTGGTAGGTCACCCACTACAGACAACATGGAGGAGCAGTTTAAATGACAGAAGGCACTCAAGGGCAAGGTGTTATCAGATTAGTTTCCCCTGAGGTCTCTCTGCTTGGGTGACAGATGGCTGTCGTCCTGTTGCGTCTTCACATGACCCTTCCTTCCAGTGCACAACCGTAGCATCTCTGTATTTTCTCATTCTCTGCATATATCCATCAGTCAGATTAGAATAGAGCCTACTGTAAGAGCTTCATTTTACTTAAGTAACTTCTTTATTTGGCTAGATCTCCAGATGTGGTCACATTTTAAGGATTGGAAATTAAGCCTTTGATTCACAAGTTTTGTTGAGACACCATTCAGTCCATAACAGGTCTTCTTAAGTGCATCAGTTACAATAGAGAACACTTCAGTCATGTTGAATTGTCTGTTTCTCAACAATTTTTAAGTATGACATAGGTGAGAAACTCTTCATCCATGTATTCTCACAGTAACTCTAAACTTCAGCTAACACATATTCATAGATTCAGTGCTATGCAAGCTATACTAGAATGTGAGAGAAAGGGCTGGGGATATGGGTTAGCTGTACAAGTGCCTGTGTGGCATGTGCATGGTTGTAAGTTTGATCCCCGGTACAAAAAAAAAAAGTGAGAAGTCAGTGGGACTACTCCTTTCTTTATCTAAAGTTTTGGTCTTTTGTTCATCATAGATTCTTTGCTATATTTTTTAAAGATTGCATTGAACGTATTTAATCTAAATTCACAGAGTAGTGTGTGTGTGTGTGTGTGTGTGTGTGTGTGTGTGTATGTGTATGTGTTGTGTGTCCCTTCAGGTCTGGCCCCTCACTGTATTCCTTCTCTCTCTTCCCACTGGCTGCGTGAAAATGAAGCAATTCACAAGGCAACATTTGAGGATCTGTGTGCTAACGTTTCTAAAAAGTTTCAACTTGAGTGTCTTTTGTCAACCCTACCAAGAACAAGTTTTCTTTTGAAAAGTAGCATAGAGCGGAGAAAAGAAAACTCCAATGCAAATTAGAAATCTATCTTCTAATTTTGGCTCTGCCAATTATTTTCTGTATTTGAGAGCCAGGCCTTGCTGTAAGTTATGAATGATCACAAAGTCAGCAGAGCAACCCTCAACATCGCACAGTGCATCAACACATATGTGCTAAAATTTTATTAGTTCACAGCCTCAGGTTCCTCTCTGAGAGATATTCCTTCAGGACAAAGTGTGGCATAGGAATCTGCCTCATCAAAACACACCACTCTCCAACTAATTCTGATACAGATATGATCCTTGAACCACGTGGCTTGGGGGTTTCCCTGTTTGAAAATCTCATAGTTCTGGTAATATAAATGGAACCTGAGATATCAGTGAAATCTCAGATGTGTCATCAAGTAATCAAGATGGGCATTGGTCTGCCTTCAAAAGTGTGCTCCTGGATGAATTGTTATGACAGAGAAACAGCGACTTGGATACAGATTAGTTACTGTTGCATCAATAACACAAAAAGACATTCCCTAGAATGACAAATCTCTAGTAATTTTAATTTCTGCTAATAATAATGGCTTCTGAGAGTTCTTGATCTCTAATTAGTGTCATAGACTGAGTTGCTCACATTGTATTTCACATAGTTGTCACTAAATCCTAGAGTGTGTCATTATTATCTGTTTTTCTGATGAAGAATGTGAGGTTTATCAAAGTTAAATTATTTTCCAGGTACAATGGATAATTAGATATCTTAATTTTTAATAGTTCACAACCTGCCACAGTAAACATCGATAATTGCTTGCTGAAGGAATGAGAACATCAGATAGGAGCAGCCTGCAATTGATTCAGAACCAGAACACAGTAAATTCTTCCTGACAAAAGTTAAACATGATCTTCAAGAAACAGCTGAGACTAAGCCTCCAGGCAAGGGGCAAGCACTCTCATTTGGAAGACATGAAGGATGGCGTGGATCAGATCATCTGACGGGAGGAATAAAGCGAGAGAAGATGAGTGAAGGCAGAGTCACGACACAGGGCGAAGCGGTGGGAATAGATAGGCATGCTGAGTTTCAAAGGCTTGACCAATTTGCTCACTGAAGTCTGAGGTTTAAACAGACATCAAGGTTTTGAAGGAAAAGACCTTGCTAGAGGTGAGGAACTAAGTATGCAGAATAAATAAATTATGGGTATAAATAGAAGTTTCTTGAATAATCACACACCAGCCATTGGCTCCAACAGGATTTCTTATTGACACTGGTCTTTTCAAACATTTCTTTTAGTTTCTGCACTGAATTAGATATACTTTAAAATTCCAGTTGAACAATTTGCACTAACATTTCTTGAGAACAAAGTTTCTATACATTTGCAAGTTATTTCCCTACCATTCCCCAGAACGTATCCTGTGGATGCCTAGCAAATGTGTATCTCTATTCTTTTGATGATAAAAAGGGCTGTGGTTCACTAAGGCCTATACCATTTTAGGAATTAACATGTTTTCCATTGCACTAAAAATACTTTTTAGGATTTTTTTTAAATATTCTGGAGCTCTGAGTAAATTTATCAGTAATGAGTAGGTAAACTCTCATTTCCTGCATGCTTCTAGTTTTTCCTTTCTCTTTTTAATTGTACTTCTTATTTTTTAGAAGTCACATATTTGGGGATTCAGTTGAGGACATTGCAAGATTTAGTGCTTTTGTGATTCTGGAGAACTTGTTCAAAACATCCATTTTCAGCTACAGCACCCAGATTTGGATTATAGTTTCCCTCTTTTCATCTTCTGTATCCCACACCAACTCAACTAATGCTGAAGTAGATTTTGAGAGGATGATTGTTGAACAGTTTGCCAAATGACCTTGGATAGATCCAGTTTTTCTCTTGCTCACAGTTTCCAAGAATAACTGCAGACTGTACTGGGATCAATTATTCTGAGCTATGGGGGGACCCAGTCAGAGCAGACGAGGCTCTATTCCAATACCCCTTGAAAGAAGGCACTTTTCAATGCTTCTGTCCAGCTAGTCATGTTAACCTTGGGCATAAAACACAGTAAAACTGCTTTCAGGGGTCTTCTAACTGTACTGAAGGGAGGGTGTGAACAGATGGAATTCCATTCACTCCAGATAACATTCAAGAGGTCAGTAACTGGCATTGTAATTAACCTAGCCTTTTGTCACCCATTGGTATCTGTGAGTAGTAAATTCACTTCATATTATTTACTGTGTTCACAAGTATTCTCTTTCACCAGAAAGAGACAAGTTGGTAACCAGTGTTCTGTGAATCTCTTTCACCATGAATTGTTAAAGAAAATGTCCTACATGCTATTACTATTTCTCTTCTGCACAAATCTTTCTTTATTCTCTTAAATAATCTGGCTCTCCATGGAATAGGAGAAATGACCCTGTTTACCTTTGATGACTTAAATATAGACAGGCATTTAAGCAGTGGGATGTTATAAAACCACATCCATGAGATGTTTGTGTTTAGGATATTAATATCACTCAGGTGATGTCAGATTATGCCCATTAGGTTCACCCTGATCAATAAGACTATGATTATCCTGTAGTAGTTCCCCAATACATACCTGCTGATGGTTTAAATGTTATGGTTTGTGTTTAGATGTCCCCCAAAAGTCTCATGCAGTCGTGGTGGGGGGGTCTTTTCATCGGTGGCTCAATTTAAAGTGAGTGATCAATTCACTGATTGGCTTGACACCATCTAATCCCAGCAGCCTACACAAAGTATAAAAAGGGGGGGACGCTGTTGAATTTGGTTATTGATTTTACGGTTTTCTGTCCGCCACCAACTGTTCTGCTCTGCAAAGCCACCCCACCTTGGTCCCAACTGGTTCTGGACTGAAATTTCTACCAACTGTGAGCTAAATAAACTTTTACCCTTTTAACTTTGGGTGTTGGTTGTTTTGTCTCAGCAATGAGAGAAAAGTAACTAAGACATTAAACAACAGGTGTTGTTGACAGTTATTTATTTCTCTTTGTAGTCCTGTTGACTATTATTAATTTTCTCTTATTGTGTGCTTCTCATGGCATTCATCTGTTTGATGGATAGGACGTGATGCTATGAATGCTTATAGCTCCCCAAATTCATAGGATGGAATGTAATCACTAAATTCATGTGTGAAAAAGTGGGGCCCTTGGGAAGTAATTAATTCATGAAGTTGGAGATGTCATGATTGATATGAAAGCCTTGTCCCTACTGTAACCTCAGGACACAGCAGGAAGCCTCTGTGTGTGAGGAAACCGGCCCCTATGAGACAGCACATCTGCTCCTGCCTTGATATTGGTCTTTTCAGTCTCCAAAACTGTGAAAAATAAATCTTTGTTTTATAAGTTAACCAAATTATGAAAGTTTACAAGGAACTCTAAAAGGACTAAGGGGGTTAAGTAGAAATGAATTATAACTCCTTCCCATTCCACCCTATTTTCATAGTATCAACCATCTTTTCTTCCTAGTAGCCTTTGTTTCAGAATACTGAGATAAACATCAGCTTCTGAAAAATTATGATAAGTGGGTAAAACTGGTCAGCAGTGGCAGTGGCCAGTAGTTTGTTTCAACTTGACTAAGTCTTCGACAGTTGTAGTAGATACAATTTAGAAATGAGATGCAATGTATCAGGCAAATACATGTACATGTCTTTCATTTTCAACAGTAGTTTTGCAATTTGCAATTTATAGAGAAATAAATGATATGTAAATATTTTTAAATAGAAGCTATTCAGATTGATTTAGGGTTAAAGTTTGCCTTAGAAAATAAAACTTTTATAAATTTCAGAGATAAGGAAGATATATAAGATGGTGTGAAAATAATGAAAACTTCAATAGTAGTCACATATTTATTCTGTCCCCACCTTCATTTTTATACTTTCTTGACTAATTGATTTCCACTGTTTAGATATTAATTAGCATAAATTAAGGGCGAAGTTCTTGTTGCCAGTGTCCATGATATTCCAACCTCCTGAACATTTTCACAGCTTCTGCACTTTCTCTGTCCTGATGCTCTTATCACTTTATCGTTAAAAAGTAGTTACATTCATTTTCCTCTAAATAGTACAGGATGGCAAGGAGAAAATGTGATCTGTAGCACAGAAAGCTGAAAACTACTACATCAGTTGAAATAGCAATGTTAACAGAATATGTGTTGATAGTGCATCCCCTTCATAAGAATAAATGCTACTAATCCTGAGAGCTGTTGTTCCCAAAACAATGCATGTCTCATTAAAGGAGATTCTATAAAACATCTGATTATGACTCTTCAAATTTGCCTAGGTTATTAAAAACAAGTTAAATACAAGAAACTTTCACAGCCCAAAGGAGACATGAAAAACCAATGCACTATGTCATCTTCAATGAAATCCTAGATAATAAATAGGGTGTTATGCAAAATCTAAGGAAATATGAATCAAATGTGGATATTAGCTAATAATGATATAAACTACTGGCTCATTAATTGTACCAAATACATTGTACTAGGGCAAAATACTAATAATATGAGTAACTAGGTGTGGAATACTTAGCAACTTTATGCACTGTGCATTTTCTTGTAAATATATATTTAAGAAGAATGTTCATTTTGAAAAAAATATTTTATGTATATAAGTATCTTCCCTGTTCAATGCATGGTCTTTGAAATGCAGGCTATTACAATCACTTCCGTATCCTCAGTGTACAGTCCATAATGAAAAGCTTGATACATAATTCTTGGATGAGTGGCTGAATAAATAAGTGAAGTAACCATTTAGCAACTGATTGTGAGAAAGACGTTACTTCCCTAATGAAGCTCATATTTTATATGTAAATAGTATTTCTGCAAACCACCAGTCAGGATGAAAATTAATGCCATCTGCCTTTTGTTTGCCTAGGAGTCTTGGCTCTTCGGTTCTGAAGTCATTTCTCCCTTATTGACTTCCCTAAATATCTGTTTCCTCCCCCAAAGCATCCAAATCAACGTGTTTTGCTTTCTCTGCCAAGCACAGTAGGTAAATCTGTGAAACCCAGAAAGAACATAGGGAGGCAGCCCTAGGAAAGGATGTTCAAAGATCTTGGACTGTCTTCTGACATTCTGATGTGGAGAAATTACTCCGTCAAGACTTCTTGACCAGTATGACATTTATGGACTTGGAAATAGTAAGAGTCAATCCAATGGAGGAGAACTTTCTTTCAAGGGGAAAATATTCCAAACAATTTAAAGGGTTAAAATCTTTCCCTATCTCACCATATGTTAATTGCAGCAGAAAGTTTTTAGGAGCCAGATCTGCCTAGTAGGAATGGAATTTTTGCATTAAGAGGCATAGAAGAAGCTTCTTTTTTTTTTTTCTCCTCAGTACTGGAGATCGAACTCATAACCTTGCACTTACCAGGCAGGTGCTTGAGCCACTGAGCTAAATCCCTGGCTCCCAGAGGAAGTGAGACTTGATATTGTGGCATCAAGACACTGCCAAGAATTGCTTCAGTGGCAGCTTGTCGAAATACTGTTAGGACCAGAAAAGGTTCAAATAGAGACAGGAAATGGAGTTCAAGACAAGGAGAGGAGGAATTTTGTAGTGCTGAGCCTGCCCAGGGAGAAGGGAGTGGGAAAGGAACAAGTCTTTCTTCTTTCATCTCACCTCTGCCCAGAGACCAGAACCAGAATCAACACTATTACTTTAACTTAGTGATAATACTAAATATCTGCTTTTTCAATGTTTTTTAATGAAAACTAGAGTATATTTACTGTTTTATTTCTACGAAGTTTTTTTTGAAACTCCACAACATTAATGTAGGGAAGAATGCACATTGATGTATTCAAGGTTGCAAATACATATATTTATGTGTTCCAGATTGCAAATATTTTTTGCAGGAAGCTAAGGATAAATTGTTAAAAGTCCCTAAGTAGGTAAAAATAAAAAAATTAAATAAGTACTTAATGCACCATATTTGCTTATTAACACTTTTAATGCTATGTAAAGGTCAAGTAGTCTAATGATTAAAATATATGTTGGTGAATCTGCAGCCTATGATTAAATTTTGTTTCTTAATGCTTTTTCGACCAACAGATTAACTCATGATTATCAACACCTCCATGAATATATGTATAATAAATGTATATCAGATACATGAAGATTCATGTATTCATCCATTTATTTAAGACATAGTTTGCATATCTAATAAAGGGTAATGAACCACTATAAATATCAGTATGTATTATTCTAAGTCTGCTACTAGAGGGAAATACAATATCATTATTCATGGTTTGTATTTTCCTGCTGTCCTATACTGTGTTACATACCAAATTTTCATCCTCACATTTAAACTTCACAAAACCAAAATGTGAAAATACTAACAATTTCATTTTATCAAATGTTGGTTGTGTAGCTCAGTGAAGTGGCAGAGCTAATATTTGAATTAAATTCAATTTGATTCCAAAGATGGAGCTGTTATCCTGCTTCAACATCAGATAAAATGTTTAGTATGAACAAATTTGAGCAGAAAGTGAGTAGTAATTGTCCACTAAAATAGACATCAATGTCTACCTATCTATCCATCTGTCTATCTATCTATGTCTCCAATAGGCCTGTCATTTATTATTTTTCTTAACTGGCAACCTCAAAAACTGTACTATTAATCACCAATGAGTTGACTGAAGAAGTATTTTCAAAACTTCATAATATGACATAATTATGTTTTTTTAAGAAAAAATAATATTAAGTTTGTCTTCCCATTTAGCATCAAGTTATGTAAAGTGTGCGTCTCCTCAGCCAGGAGAGTTCTGCTCCCGTTGCTTCCCACCTTGTTAAGCATCCGCAGAAAACAAGTCAGGAGCCAAATGCTCATGGCAGAGATCACATTCCTGCTGTTACTGAGAAGCTGATTATGTGAAGGGGTCATTGGCCTTCAGATGCATGATGTGCAGAGAGGATAGGATGATACTGCAACACGTACCAGAATATTCCAAATGAAGGCTAAATAAACATACATGGTGGCCAATTTCAACACGAAAACAAATTCTTGTTAAGAGTGACTGCTTTACATTAAAGAAATATTGGGGTAGCACATGGAAAATATTAAATGCAAATAATATGATGTGAACATTTTCATTTTGGCAAACCATTTGTGTTAAAAATGAGTTATCTTCTAGTTTTTATTCTAAGGTGCAATTACTTGTTTTTGAATGACTTAATTATAAATCGATAGGTCTTAATTAGTAATTTTGCACACTTTTTTCACTTTTATCAACAGCATGTATGAAAATTTGCAGGTAGAAATATTTTCCTTATGCCAGGTTCTTTGAAACAAATGCTATGTAATTCTTGCAGATTTTAGTAATAAATCAAGTATTAATATTTTAAAGAGTTTTTAATTATAACAATGATACTACCAAATATCTTAGACAAGTTCATTGATGCAATGCCTGTAGGTGCACTGCAAATTTTTGTTGTAGGTGATGGATTCCTGGGGCCAAACCATCTGATGGGAGAGTTCATAGCATGTAAAATGTTACAGAGAAATGTAGGAAAAAAATCTTACAATGTCTAAGACAGTCTAGTGAAGATAATTTTATTCAAAAGGGAAAATGGTGGTTAGTCTTGGTAAATCAGTACATGTTTTGGTTGAGAGTTGCTTTAATTAAAAAGAATTCTGTTATTACATAAACTGTTACCTTGAAGAAAAACTTACATTTATATATTTGAATCACTGATGATTTTGGAAATTATTGTCCTCTAGAAGTTTTACTGTGTATAGCTAATTAAATTTATACTCACAGCTAAATTCAAGTCTAGTTTTTTGATTTATTGATTTTGAATCATGGGAAAACTGTAGTTTTCTAAACCTCAACCTAACATTGAATTTGTTCCTTCTCTAAGGATCACAAGATTATTCTTCATAATAGTTACTCCGAAATTTCTCCTAGCAGTTTGTGAGCATTTCTTTTGCTCTGGACTTCCACTAATATTTGTATTTTCAGTATAAAATGTTAGGTTAGTTTAATGAGTAAGGAATGATTCTGGTGTATGCTGTTGTTTTTTGATTCGTTGGATTTCCTTCAGTACTGTTGTCCATATATATATCTGAGGTCACATCTTTTTTTTAAACTTCTGTCTGTGGTGTGTATAGTGAGAATATTTAAGATCTACTCTCATGGTAAATTTCAAGTGTCTAATGTACAATTATTAACAATAGTCTCCATGCCATAGGGTATACTTCCAAAATTTATTATGCCTTTATGATTGAAACTTTGTACCTTTTCAATATCTCTCCATTCCCTCCACCCCATACCTGTTCAACTATCATTATGTCTATGTCTATGAATTATTATTTTTTTAATTTGCTCTTAAGTGAGTTCAAGTAATACTTCTCTTTCTTTGTCTGGTTCATTTTGCTTGCAATAATGTGTTTCAGGTTTATCCATATTGATATAAATGATAAAATTTCCTTTTTGAAAGCTAAATATTAGTTCACCACATGTATGTATATGTATGTGTATACCTGTGTGTGTGGTTGTGATTTTATATTACAACTTGTGTATTTGTTGATTCTTTATGAAAATTTACCTTGCCTGTTAAGAATAATGCTATAATAAACATGAGAATACAAATATTTACTTTAGATAACTCATTTCATTTTCTTTGAATATATTCAGAAAAGGAACATGTTTTCTTATTAGTTTGAGTGATTTTTTAATACATCTTGGAAAGTAAGTCATTCAAAAATTCTTTCTAATTGATGGATCTTAAAAAACAATGTAATGTGAAAAGTAACCTTTAATTGGAATGTAGCAAAATGTGTGGATATTTTATTCTCAGTTTACTTACGTATGTTTTACTTAAGAAATCTTTTCCAGAAAATTTTACAATGATACTGTTGTATCTAATATTTTTGAAGTTATACTATTCACATTTCGGTCTTGAGTAGTGTAGAGGTTTTTGTGCATGTAATAAAAGGAACTTTTGATTTTCTCTTTGGCATGGGTTGCTGTGAGACACTTTTCTCACCTCTCCTCATTTCTGCTTTGAAGAAGAGCTGATTGCTAGGAGTTACAGTGACAGCCAGTTGATGAAGGGTGGAAATAAAGTTGGAGGGAAGGAACCATTATTTCTCCCTTCCTCTGCCTTGGGAAAGTGTAGCAGCAGCCACTCCCTCCGACTCGGCCTGTTCCCTTGGTTAGGCCTGATAGAAAGCTGAGCTCCCGAATGCAGCGTCTGCCCTCGGTGTCCACCCTGACTCTTTCCCTTGTCACCCCTGGCATCCTGTTAACTGTTCGGTTGCCTCAGCATATTCTGATTAATGTCTTCATCTTTACCATCACGTGGAACTGATCATGCATAATTACTTTTAGAAATAATGAAGACATATTCCATTTTAATGATTATTTTCTGTATTTGTTGAAATGAATGTCTTTCCTTTATCTCGTTATATTGTTTTTTGTTAATTGATTTCAAATGCATATTGAATTTTGCACCGTAAGTATATTATACTTGATTATAATTTCTAAGCTTCATTTATATATATCTATACATCCTTATTCTATCCTATCACTTTATAATGCATATATTTTTACATGCTAAATTCACAGTTGTCTTAGCACATTTTTTTTTTTTTTTTTTTGCGGCACCAGGGATTGAACTCACCACCTCAAACTTGCCAGGTAGGCGCTTAGACCACTGTGCTAGATCCCCGGCCCTTGTCTTAGCACATTTAACATATATATTTGTTTTCAAACTATTGTGCAATTCACTCCATGAAAGCAGGAATTGTTTTGCCTCTTTTGTTCATGTAGGCCAATATCAGGCAAGAGATAAGAAACAGGGTAAATGCTTAATCTTGGATTTTTTCGATGCCAGGCATTGTGGCATATAGCTGTAATCCCAGCACATGAGAGACTGAGGCAGGGAGATTGCCATGAGTTTGAGGACAACCTGGGTTATAGTGAGTTCAAGGCCAGCCTGGAATACATAGCAAGCTCGTATCTCGAACACTTCCCTGCCAAAAAATTAAAATGTGCTGCTGTTGTAGTCTAATTTTAATTCCTTTGTAAATGATCTGCTTTCTTCTGGATAGTTTTAAAAACTTTCTCCTTATATTTTTTCTTCAGTGTTCATAAAATATATTGGTTTGAAAATATCTGTATCCTGTTTGATATCCAAGATACACTCCACTTGGATTTTATTTCCTGTTATTTACAATAATATTCTTGTTAACTTTTGCTAATTGTCTTTTTAAATGTGATCCTGATCCTTCCTGTATTTTTTGAATGCTTATTTGAAGAAATTCAGGCATAGCCTTCATTCTCCTGTGTGTCTGTTATCATTTCTTTGTTTGATGTAATTATTTCTGTGATGAATTCAGATTTAATTACTAATTATTATATTTCAATTCTGTAAGTACATCTTCACAGGTAACTAGAATAAACACTTTCCTTTTTACTAAATATTAATTTCATCATTTATATCATACTTTGATTTCTTTCTGTTCTTTTCTTATAACTAGCCACATTAGTTTCATATATTCAGTAGTCTTTATTACTATTTTAATCTCCCTAAATATGTGTATTTAAATATTTTTCTGATGGCTTCCCATAAATTTAGTTCACTTTAAATGAATTAATGCTCCATTTCAATTTTTATAGGATATATTCATAGCTTTTCAATCCTACATGACTTTGTAATTTTTGTAAACAGACTCATTTTGAGCAGCAAATATTGACATTCAATTCTGTTTTGCTTTTATTGCTGTTTCATTTATATTTATTTTCTCTCCTTCCCGGATAACCACTTCACATTTACATCCATCCACCAGGTCCCCAATCAGGAAGGGTTTCATGTACGTGGACTTACCGTAGGTCATAGTGAAAACAGTAGGGGTTTTTCTAAAACCAGTTTTTTTTTTCTTTTTTTTTATGGACTGAGGATTGAACTCACGACCTCACATTTGCCAGGCAGGTGATTAGGCCACTAAGCTAGATCCCCAGCTCTAAATCCAGTTTTTCAAGGTTGAGTTTTTACCCTGCCCTACTTGTCCTAGATTAGTCTGCACAAGTTTCTGCAAAATCAAAGCACTAAATCAGTGGCCCCGACGCGTGTGTCATCATTCATGAGGCCATCCAACATCTTCTGCCTTCTGCACCAAATCTGGCTTCTGCATGGCATATTTTGTGTTCATTCCAGTTCTCATAATCTCTTGGTCTCTATTATAAGTTCACATGCACTTGCTTAATAACTGTATTGTTTGTGAATTTTGGAAATGTGTACCTTGTTTTTAACCAGATTTGTTTTTCAATTTTCTGATTTTATAGACTTTATTTGATATGACTTTGGTTTTTTGAGAAGACATGTTCAAAAGGAAAATAACAGATCTCCTTTGAACATAAAATATGATGACTTAGCTTTAAATACTTTAAAGTTTTGAGTTAGGGACCCAGTGAATATTCTCTCAAAATAATTAAAATCTCTGAACGTGTTATGATATGCTTGCCCACGTTCTATGGATCACAAAAGTAATAACTCAACACAGGTAATGACCTGATAAGTAAATAGTGTGCTCAACCCCATTTTTAATAGAAGACTGAAGAGTGCAGCAGTTGAAAGAACTTTCCCAAAGTCACACACTCTTAAGTTTTATAGTCAAGATTTAGAGTCAGAGGTTCTGATTCCCTATATGAAACACTTGATACAAATCAAATAGTAAATTCTAAAACCTATGTTTTTGTTTTGGGGAATGTAGCCATTATTGCCTTATTTTGCAAGCTTTTATTTGTTGTGACAAAGTGACATGCTTATTATATTTTCTGCGAACAGTTTACAACACAGTTCATGGAGACATCTCCAAGCCTTTTTAACAAAGATTGAAATAAGGAAAAAGCAATTCTGTTATTCGCCTAGAGGAGAATAAGCTCTTTCTACATATCTCCATCTCCCGATGCACATTACTTGTGGGATGGCTGGCTATTAGTACAAGCAATTCTCTTCCAGCTTGGTGAATCCATGAAGGATGCCTGAAGCTGAAGGCGAGCGGTGGATTCTATTCTGAAAGTATTAAACTGTATTTGACTGCATTTCTGACATGCATAACTTCCACGGTGTGGGAATTCATGTATTACACAGGCAGATACAACCAACAGTGCTCGTAACTATTTGCTGTATGAATGACAGCTGTGAACAGATTGTCTATCAGAGGCTTTCATAGAGCTTATGAGTGGATTTCAAAATAAATGTCCATGTACAGTCTTCAAAGTCCTGTAGTCGGATTAATATATAAAGTAGAACAACATCATATTACTTATGCTTCCAAGACCCCTCTGTAATATTCGAGTTGTATTAATAAGAGAAGAAATATAAGTCAGGAAAAATATATTCAGTTGCACTTTGCTCAATTATTTGACATCAGACATGTTACTACACATCTTTGAAGTCTGCTTTATTTGCAACTTGTAATTTTGGGGTTTTATACATAGACAATAATATTTGCTATTGTTGGGATCCAAAGTATCCCCCAAAAGCTCGTTTTGTGGAAGACTTTAGTTGGCAGCTGATGGATTTTGGGGAAGTGAGCAGATCATGCAGACTCTGCCTTCATCAAGTGAATTAATCCACTGCTGAAGTCAGTATTAAATTGTGCACACTGATTGGATGAAGTAGCTCACTGGGGGGGTGTTTTAAAGATGTATCTTTTGCTCTTCGTCTCTTTCTCTCTGCCTCTCTCACTCCCTCTGCCATTATTTTCTGTTAATCAACTGAGAGTCCAGATAAGTATGATCAACTGCGAATCTATTGAGTCAGATCTAAAGAAACTAAATCAATTTCATATGATTTCATATGATTTAAGATTAGGAAATACATGAATTCAGGGCATCAGAGTGGATCTTCAATAGAATCAGAGTGGGGAAATGAAGAAGTAAAGAAAGGGTGTTTTTGTGTAAATGTTCCAAACTATGGAGATCACAGGTTGTTATTTCTTACGAATTTGTGAATGAACGTGATTTATTTCTCCAGTTTAAAGGACAAAACATGCAGGTGGATTTTTTTCCAAAGCTATACTTTTTTCTCTTTGCATAATTTACTGTATACTACCATTCAAATGAGCTATGTCAACACGAATTCTACTAAAATAGCCCATGAGGCATATAATGCATAAACAGTTTGTAGTAGTAGGTTTTGCACATACACATATACAGGGACATAATTTAGTCTAAATTTCAAAATAACCCTTTGAAGTATTTTTTATAAAAACGAGAAAAGTAGAAAAGAATTTGGTTCTACTCTTTATTCAGTACTAATGAATGAGTTGAGAAAGACCTCAAGAAAATGATTTAAATTATTTTCTTAGTGTTATCATTATATATAGGGAGATTGAAGCTTGGATAAATATAACATCATGGTCAAGTTCAAATAGATCAAACACACTATTCAATCATGTGATTTGCTATATAGATCAATATAGAATATTATTCTTTGTCAGGTATTACTCATAAAAATATACTGAAATATTCTTAGTTTTTTTCTGAATAAATTAATCATATAATTTCACCTTTGATTCCATTTACTTTCTCTTTATTCATCAAAAGTAAAATATATTCATTCGCTCTTTTTTACCTTTTTATTTATTTATTTCTACTTGTATATATTTGCCATACATATTGATCACATTCATTATAGGAAATTTGTACCTGCACATAATATATCTTAGTTCTTGTTTTCCCATTCCCTCCCTTTCTCTTTAACCATTCTTCCACTCCCAATTTACAAATCTTTGTTTCTGTTCTTCCTTTCCATTCTCTTTTTAAATTGCTTTTCCCTTCCTTTCCTTCCTCCTCTACCTTTTCTTGTTTCCATTCCCATTTGAAGATGTTCTTCCTGCTTCCCAACATCTTTACTCCATTTTGCATTATTTACTCAGCCATATAGAAGGATATACTTGAATAATTTTTAGGTAAATGGATGCTCCGAGAGGCCATAATTTTAAATGAAATAAGTTGGACAAACAATGATTGGACACACAGGTTGTTTCTGTGGTGTGAGAAACTCAAAGGTTAAATAAGGAGCAAAATGGAGGAAGGATATTGCAAAATAGGAAGAGCGTAATTCACTCTTAATTTATCTTTTCGGGTGAACAATAATAAGGGAATCATTATCATCATTTAAAATACCATAGTTAAGTTCTAATTTTATGATGGAAAACATAATCAAGGACTTTCTCTTAAACTGCTTTATATTTTGTGAAAATAAGCTGCAAAGGGAAGAAGATAGAAAGCAAAGTATTGACTAAAAGTTGTAAGATGTATTTATGTAATACTAAAATATATATTCTCCAAAAATTTAAAACATATGTAAACTGTGAGATCTTACAAGATAAAGTTTGCAGGATAAATTTCCAAACATGGCTGAACTACCTCAAAGATGCCTTAAGTACAGAATTTTGTAATCATGGACACATAGGCTCAGTGTTTTAAAATGTTAATTTTCATGAATTCATTATAATTCACATATAATTGCAAGAAAACTCTAAGCAGATTTTTTTTACCTGAATCTAGATGAGAGGTTATAAAAAATGAGGCAAGAATAATATTGACAATCTTAAAAAAGTAAACTGAAAATTCAAAATGTCAAGCATTCCTATAAAGCTTCATTCATTAAGGCGATGTCATTCCAGCATCAAAAAGTGAAATGGCAAAAGGACAGACGTACAGAGACAGACCCATGGATCTGAGCTTTCTCTAATAACTGCAATGTGGTAAAAAACAAAACAAAAGAGAACAAAAGCCCAAAAAGCAAGTGGGCTTCTTGTCACATAGCACTGAAATATCTGCTTCTCTTTGTTGAAAGTTTCTATTTTGTGAATTTAGAGAAAGAGATAACCAAAGTAATTGTAATAATTATTCATATGAAAACAGTTTAAAAAGTGGAAAGGACTACAGAAGAACAATATTATAAACACTCTCATTGTTCATATTGGAACTTTTGAAAAAGCAGCATAGTAGAGAAATCACATACAAGGAACATCCAGTAAACGAGAAAAGTTTATCACTGCATATTTCACTATGACTTCATACACACTAAACTTAATGAGGTTATTGTAATCTAATTTCCCTAGTATTTAATAACTGAATTTTCTGGTTTGCATTTTTAAAATGAATTTAATAAAATTTCAACACACAAAATATGTACACAATTTATAAATGAAATAGTAATACAGAGCTTATAATGCAAACTTCCTGTTTCCTGTTCCAAATTTGCCAAAGTTTTATTCTTTTGCTAATGATAACTATTTTCAAATCTCTAGTACTTTTCTCATAGTATTTCTATAAAATCCATAATGCAAACCTTCATTCAGTTCTTATTTTCTAATTTAATTTGCCATTTCTTGACCTTGTCCATGAATGATTATGCTCCATTCATTTTATCAGAGTCAAAATTCATACGGAAAAACATCAACAGGTAGAGGTGACTATTCAGACTTATAGCAATAAGGCACAGAGAACTCAACCTAGCCTGAATTCCCTTCTGCAAAAGAAATGGGCTGGAGTTTTTTTTTTGTTTTGTTTTGTTTTTTTGTTTGTTTGCTTTGTTTTCATTTGAGACTATCTCTGGTAATCAACCCTCTCAGAAGGAGAATTAGAAGTATCTACTGTCATTATAACAGAGGACAAAGTTACAGAGTGGACAAGGCATTGCAGACCTTAGGTTTATACCCTTTTAGAGAAACTAGAAGTTAGGAAACCTGTCTTTATGATTAGAATTCAATGAGACCCCTTCCAGGTCTTGTATGAATATTCCTGGATTGTAAAATAGGCAAGGAGGTTTTAAGGAAATTTACATCTTAAAGAGACAGAGGAAGAATTTACAAATACAAGGTTTCTGAAGTACATGATGTCAGAAAATCACAATCCAAGGCCTAGAGTCATGAAGAAGACTGCTCAAATATTCGTAAACATGAGCAGAACTTTAGTCACTTTGGTTGATGTGTAGAATAACGTATATCACTATAATTATGCTCATCTATATAAACATAAATAATCAAGATGTCTATGACAAAATGTAAGTTTATTAAATACAGGCATTCTGTCTCTTTTTGCATTTTCCTGTGCAGAGTATCATTTTGAATTTATATAATATAGTAAGTATAACTACCAATTATTGAGTTAGGTCATGTGTTACAGTTTAAAGCTCATTTGTACTTATCAAAACTAAAGTAGGAGTTCAGAAATTACTCTGATGCACATGTAAGGAATTGAAAATGGATCACAAAATATATTGGTCTGCCACACAAAGGGTCTGACTCTTCTTCAAACCTTTAGCACTGTTAGAGACCTGCCTTTGACGTGCTCTGACCTGACTGGAATGCAAACACATTTTATGCTTCTACTCTAAAACCAACTGAAGATATTTCTCCTATTTTTCTACATTTTCCCATCCACAGAACCTCAGTTTACTGAAGCCTTCTCTTACTCCCATCATGCCTGTCACATAAACTTAATGTACCCTTATATTTTAAGTGGTGCCTTAAGCTCTTTCCTAGGAGAGTATGAGTTCTAGAGCACACAGAATATATCTCATTTGGCACTGTACCTTGAGGCATATAAAGAGTTATGAGCACATACTATATTACATGTTAGCATTGATAGAAAAGGGTTAGGTAGTGCTTTTGAACAGGACTCATGTTCAATGATCATTTAGCATTGAAGTAATAAAATTTTAGCATATTAACACTACCTGACTAGATGAGAAAGATGTGTTCCATTCACATTACAAAATAATACAGGGGCTTGAAATTAAATACAATAAAGTGATAAAGTATCTATATATATATATTTCATAATTTAACTCTATAAAGTTCATTTTTCAGAGTATTCTGATAATGTTATTCCTTCAGGAAACAACTCAGTTGTTCCCTAGGGTTGCTCTTAAATTTCATGGTATTTAATTAGGCAACACACATTTGAATTATAGTGATTTGAATCATTTTCTAACATTTACTGCATCAAAGGATATTTCTATGATGTGATATGATCATTTTAATGTGAATAAAATAGCAAAACACAAAACCAAATGCATCTACATTGACAAAATTATTATTTCAGCCATGCCTCCTTTCATTTTCATCTTCAATTTTATTTTTATTTGTAGAGGATTTTTTTGAATTTTTGAATGTTTTAACATTATGGTTACTGTATAACAATCATGCTTTCATTTAAATGCACTTGCCTGTTTACTGCTTACCCTGTTTATTAAATCTCAATAACAAAAACAACATTTTTACTTCTGTTTGAAGTTATACTTTACTGTTCATAATATGGCTTCTTAATATAACTTCTGCCATATATTAGCCAAGTATCAGATCAAGTCACTTAACTTACACTTAGTTTACAGGTAAAATTCTAATGAAATATATTGCCTCATCATTTGCTATGAAAAAATGAATGAACTGAAAGACATTGAGTACTGAGAAGAGGTCCTGGCACATAATCTGCACTAAAGATATGGTTACGCTAGCAAATTTATTACAAGAAGTTTCCACGGTGAGAAATACATGTAGTTGGATATCTCCATCTGTGAAGTCTTTCACCTTTCATTTTAAAAATGGATTTCTCATATAACTTCTAGAAGATTTTAAATCGAATCAGTATAAATTCGTGAAAAATTTGCAATCGTATTTTTATTGCTTTTTCTACTTTTCTCGTTCATCTACATTGCAAGAAGCAGATATAATCACATATAAGCACAAATGCAAGCATATATAACCACATATACACATATTGTGTGCATGTATGTGTATGCATACATGACATATACTTCATTTGTACATAGATGGTATGATAGGGCTCATGTGGGATATTTTGAATGACATTTATATAGTACAGTATCAATATTTGTGAAATTCTTTATTTCATTACTCAAAATATTTTATATTAGTTGTCAACATTTTTAAAGGTTAATGTATAAGAGTACTAGGGTCACTAAAAAATTAAGAAAAAGACCCAGGATATCCCAAGTACTGTCTGCCTCTCACATATATAACCAGCATTCAGAGTAATATATTTGCTACAACTGAACTTACAAAGTACATAATTATCACCAGTGCCCATAGTTCACATAGTTGACAGTGTAATCTTGGTTGTACACATTCTACAGGCCTGGAAAAATGCATGACATGCATCAAATATTGCAGTATCCAATAGAATATTTTTATGGCTTTCAAAGTTCTCTGTCTTCTGTCTACCTCTTACTCTCTTCAACTGCTGGCATGCATTGATCTTTTACTTTGTCTCCATAATTAATTGCCTCCATAATTTTGCCTTTTTCAGACTTAGAAACTTGTTTAAGTTTTTCAAATTCTTTGGATGTGCCACAGTTTATGCATTCATCTACTGAAGGATTACATGGACATACAGGATACACTGAAGTGTTAGCAATTATGAATCAAAGCTTTTTAAACATCCGTGTGCAAGTTTTTGTTAAATAATAAGTTTCTAAGTCTTCTGGGTAAATCCAGGAACCATATTCTGTCCTGAACACTCCTCCCCGCCTCAGTATTCCATACTGATACTCAATCACCATTGCCATATTATTAAGAGAAGGGCCTTCAGGAAGTGATTAATTCATCACACATACTGATCATGAGGGCTTTGCAAAGTGGTACTGCTCACATGAATGTGATTATTAGTGCCCTTATAAAAGAGATGAAAAGTACCTGCCTCCCCTTCTCACTGTATGAGAATGCAGAAAGAAAGGGCGTCACTGAAGCATAGGTCTTCACCAGTCATCAAATCTACTCATAACTTGTTCTCGTTTTCCAGAAATGAGAGCAGTAAATTTCTGTCCGTTGAAAACTATACAGTCTGTAGTGTAGCAGTTGGATGGACTAATAGAGAGCATGACTGCTGGGTCACTTAGTAAAGAGTATTAGTTTTCCTGAGACACCAGAGTCATCTTTCACTGTGACTGTACTATACCGCATTCCTACCAGAATTTCCTGTTGCTCTGCACCCTCGTCAAGACCTGGTACAGTGCTGTGAAGTTTGCTCGTGCTAAAATGTGCTCAGTGGCATTGTTTTGTTTCAATGGGAAATCCCATCATGATGTATATCGCTGAAAACCTTTCCTTACATACATTTGCTAGCTGCATATTTTCTTTGGTGCACCATCTGTGAAGATCTTTGACCTGTTTCTTAATCTTTCTTATTTTCAAGTTATAAGAATTTGAAAATTTGGGGTAAGGTTTCTTAATCAAATATGTCTCGTAAATATTTTCCCTTGATCTCTGGTCTGTCTTCTCACTTTCTTGGTACTGACTTTTTCAAGGAAGAAAACTTTAATTTTAATGAATTCCAGCTTATGAGTTTTTTTCTGTCATCCAAATATTATGTCCAAACTGGTGTTTCTAAAATGCCGTAAGTAAACCAAGTCCTCTAGATTTTCTCCTGCTTTATCACCTAGAAGTGCTATAGTTTTGTATTTAATATTTAGCTGTATGATCTATTCTGAGTTAATTTCTGTGCAGAGTATGTGACCTGTGTGTAAATGCTTTTTTAAAAATATGAATATTAAGTTGTACCAAGATCATTTGTTGAAAGACTATTTTTTTCTGCAGCATTGCTTTTGGTTTCTTTGAATGTAATCAATGGATTATTTTCATGTACGTCAATTTCTTAGTTTTCTGTTCTAGTATGTTGATCTTTGTATCTGTTCTTTACCAACATCACAATATTTATGATGTTAACTTGATAAAAGACTAAACTTCAGAAAATAATATACTTAATTCCTAATCCTACCACTATTAATATGTTAAGTAACAGTACCAGACACATGTTTTAGACAGTGTATTGTCAAGTAATTAGTTTTTTTTGGATTAATATTTCCTGCCCTATAACACATGGTGAACCCAAAATATCTTCCTTGTCTTTCTTAGAGAGTTATTTAAAACCAAAAGAAATCAGATGACCTCATATATAAACATAATTGATGTGTTATTGAAAATGTTTTATGTCCCTATTAATTTAATGGTGCAAATAATTCAACAATTTAATTTTGCTTGCAAAAATGCAGTGAGTATGAGATACTTGTACATGATTTTAACAAATGCTTTTCATTTAATATCAATGATGTTCCTAATTATATTCTTTAAATACTAAACTGACTTAACTTCCAATAATTCTTAATACAAAGAGATATGAATTGAAAATCTGATTGTCAAAGCGATGAAATGAGACACAGACCACAAAAAAATTTAAAGAATCTAAATTATCAATTGTAAATAGTTGATATCTTAATACAAAGAGAATTGTAAGTATTATAATGCCAGAAAATATTGTGTTATTTTTATTCCATTAAAAATGAAATGACAGCAAAAATATTAAAACAAATTCCAAATTAAAAGTAAATCCAGGTGTGGTGGCTCACACCTGTAATCCTAGCACTTGGGAGACTGAGGCAGGAGGGTCATTGCAAGTTGAGAACCAGCCTGGGCTCTAAAGTGAGCTTGCAACCAGACTGAACTGCATAGCAAGACACTGTCTCCAAAAGACAAAAACTTAATTAATTAAAATAAAAAGTAAAATAAAATTTATATTTCATGCTATTTTGATAAATGGGTTGACCAAATATAAGTTTCTATTCATGGGATTAATATTGACTGTAAATATTTCATTCTATTGAACTCTGAGCTTTTGAAGAATATAGTCTAAAATCTGTTATTCAGTTGAGAACTGGTGTTTATTTGTATGAATTACTTTGCTGAGGGGTAAGTCAACAACACTGTCTCATTTCACATTTAAAAGAAATTCTGCTGGCAACAAAATGTTTGATACTATGGAACAGTGCAACCCAGCTAGAATTGCCTTTTAGGATTCTGCTTGCTATAGCTGTTTGAAATAAAGAAAAGTTAAGTCATTCTAATAAATGAACAGACTTCTAAACCCTGACAAGTGATTGCCTTTTTGATAAAACTATTTAAATGTGAAAAATGAACTAGTGACTGGGTAATCACAAGGTCAGGCCCCCGTCAAGTTCCTTGAGTACACCAGATACATATGAAATAAGGGAAATTAACCAAGATAGGAGAATCTGAGATTTCTGCAGTTCTTTGAAAACAGTGGGTTTTGATATTCCACTTGGTTCATTTTAAAAACATGTGATAGACTTGTACATTTGAGAATATCTTTTCATTGCAAAAGTGAGAAACAGATCACTAGTTTGAAGAGTTAGGTAAAGGTTGGTGTTCTCATTTTGACTGGAAAACTACAGCTAATGCTTAAGACCCTAACAATCAAGGCAGTATATTAAGGTTCACAATTGCCCCTGGACTTTGAGATATTTTCCTTGATTCTTCTTTCATCTCGCTTGTGATTGAGGATTCATTTTCTGATATTTTCAAAACCAAATAACTACAGGTAGATATGTAACATAGTCACCATTATTCAAATGGCTTTGTTTTAAACCTGAATTTACATGTGAATGATGAAGAAGCTTATATTTATAGTGAGTTAAAGTTTATGTTACCTATTTTATACTGTCAACTTCCTGCAGAATAAATAATCTTGGATAGAGGTTGTAGAAATAAATGGATCTGATGAATAATATAATTTGCATGTCAAATAGTTATCATGAAGTATGAGTCCCAAAACATTCATCTGAGAATATAGAAGTTATTACTAAATACTTAACTAGTTTGAAGATAGTTATAGTAGTTTCGACATACATCTCTTTCAGTTAGTTGAGCCATAATCATTAAATAACTGTAATCAAGAATAAAAGCAATAAGATTACATATAGTAGCTCAGATATGCCTGCTATATTTTAATTCATTTTGAAATGTATTCATTTGACTTTTTTTCCATATGTCAGAATTCCATAGCTGTGTGAACAGACGTTCCTTGATTTTTACTTTTCCTGTCGAATTGAGAACACATGGGAGGCCCCAAACTGCAGAAACACTCATGAAACCATGTGAGAAACAATTTCTAATCCAGCTACTGAATCACTTCAATGAGATCTGGTGTGAGCAAAGTATATTATGTATCATAACTCTAGAATATATAGTTTGTATACAGCCATTGGAGAAATAGTCAGCTTCTAGTATAAATCTGGGAAGATAAATCATAGTCATTCCTGTACTATGGGAGGCTGAGGCAGGAGGATTACAATTCCCAGCCTGATCAACTTTCAGAGATCCTGTGTGAAAAATAAATAAATGAATAAATAAACACAAGATAGATATACAGTCCAGTGCAAAAGTTCTGGCTTTAATTCAGGAAGAGACAGAGAGAGAGACTGGAGGGGGTAGGAAAGAAGGAACAGGAAAGGAAAGAAAGGAGGAAGGGAAAGAAAGAAAAAAAAAGTAAGAGTATATAGGTCAAAGTCCAAATTTAAATTAACATTGTATTCATATTAATTTTATACTGAAAAATATTCACAATGGGCAGAATGAGAGCAGTGCGTGTGTCAGCTAGGTAAGCTTTCACTGGAGTTGGACAATTTTTCCAAGAAACATGACAAGTTTCTTGCCCCACAAAACACTTTTCTTTGAGAATACAGATAAGTATAACCATGGAATTTCTCCTATTTTAGAATATTTAAAAACAATATATTGTAAAGCATGTTTAAAACTGTAGTTCTCTTTTGCAGAAAAAAATTGCATGACTTTTTTGTTTGTTTGTGTTTTACTTTTTTGAGACAGGATCTCACTATACAGCTCAGGCTGGCCTTGAACTCACAGTGATCCTCTGGTGTCAGCCTCCTAGTGTTGAGATTACAGCCATGCACACCACACCCAGCTACTATTCTTTATTTTTGAGAAAAGCTCTGACACTGAAGCTATGTGGAGTCACTGCATATGACACACATAGGAAAGCTCTAAAAGTCAGGGAAAGAATTAATGCTGTGGTCATCTTTAGATTTTTGTTTGTTTTTTTGTTTTTTATAAAATGCCCTATTTAAAAAAAAAACTCCAAAGTGTACTGTTAAACATTTAATACTAACTATTGAAATGCATATTGAAATTTCATCAGTTAAATGCCACTGTTTTATGTTCATGTGGGAAAATAATGACACCTATTACAGATTTGTATGGTAGAAGTATGTCAGTCTATGGAATAGGAAGTTTGTTTGTGATTGGTCGATTACAAAAGGGCCAGGATAGTGTCTAAATAAGATTGACTTAAATAATATCTAAATAAGAATGATTTAAAGTGTGAAGACAAGACATGCATAGAGCCCCTGCTCCATTTTCTGCTTGTTAGCAATTCCTGATAACCTTAGGAAGACCTTGATTTGATTCCCGGAAATTAATGTGTCCTCTTGGCAGGCGCCCGCATCCCTGGTGAGATTTTAGGGAAGGTTCAGCGGCACATTTGCTGACATCAGAAGCACAAACATCTCCTCATCATTAGAGGTAATTAAGAAGATGGTAAAGTAGACTGTCAAAAATGTATTTCATGATTCTGAACAATTCGTAATTTGTCTTCAACACATTACACACTCATAAAAGAGATGAAAACTATCCTACTGTCAAAATCTCTTTTCCACGTGTGTTTAAAATGAATCTTAGAAAGGTATAATCAGAATGAAGTGGACTACAACTGAATAAGGGTGATTTATAGTCAGTATTTTTATTTAAAATATAAACAATTTGTGAAACAAAACTTTTTTTTATCACTGACACAAAATACATGCTTTCAACTTCATATAGGTGCGGACAATACTTACAAGGCTGTTCAAACATTGTTGTGTGCCAACCTGTAGAAGTAATGTACAAACAATTGTCCCGAAAAAGAGACTGACATATGTGCTAGGTTAGGTAGTGCAGCCCTACAATTTCAGCTAGTTAGGAAGCTGGGGCAAAGGATCGCAAGTTTGAGGCCAGACTGCAATTCAGAGAGACTCTCAAAAATTCAAAAAGAGCTGTGGTTGTAGCTCAGTGACAGAGCATTTGCCTAAAATGTGCAAAACCTTGGGTTCAAGCTATATTACTTCTAAATAAAGGAATAAATAAATAAACTCACATACGTGAGAACACTCTGCCATGTGATTTCTAATCTCATCTACCTGGAAAAATCCTTTTAAAATAAAGTATATAGCTTTACTATATGCTTCTCGTAGTGGATTTAATAAGAGAAAATTACTTGAAATTGCTTCTCTAGCATCGTAGTAGCAGTAACAGTTTAATGCTACTGATGATAATATTCACAATGATAACAGTCACAAAAATATGTCTACTAATTTAAGAACCTAATCAAATGCCAGGAGATAGGCCAAAGGTTTAACTTTTTAGGAATTTTTGCCATTTAATTCTTTTAATTATTTCATTTGGTAGATAACACTATTAATTTTTGTTTTCAGAGAAAAAAGTTGAGACATAGAATTTTTAGACACATAGCTCCATTCATAGAGCTAGAAACTAAGGTCAGATTGTTAATAAAAGTATGCGTGTGCATATTTACTCACGCATACACTAATGCAAATATGTGTGGACACATACATATGCATAAAGATATATAGCTAGAATCTGGATATGCATTAATTCATGAGAAAGTATATTACGAATTGTAATAGGAATAATTTTTGAGAATGAAAAATAGAGAACAAGGGTGGGCAAAATATCCTTTTCAGTATTGTTTTAATTTGTTGTCAGGTAAATATATTGTTATTTACACATCTATCTATCTATATACATATATAATCTGCAGGAAGACTGTAATCATATTCCTTAAAGATAATATATAAAATTCTTATATTGTTATAGCACCACAATTTGCTGTGTTTTTGTGTTACGTATGTATGTGTCTGAAAGGTGATCTTACACAGTTGGGAATTGCCTGAGTTCATAGACAGGAAGAATTAGAAACACTATCATAAACACTAAGAAGTAAATGCTAGCTATTATTTTTATTGTACACATAGTATGAATCTATTAGTGCTAGTATTTAGCTACATATTCTACTTGTTTTTGCGGTGTATTTAAATAAGCTACATCCTACAGGATCTGTCATTTGTTGGTCGTTGTTATCTTCTGTAGTATTGTAATTTTTAAGTTTCTAATGAATAGTGAGGTAATTTACTTCAAAATTCTAATTTTTTTTTGTTGTTATTTAAGCGGAAACCTGATATTTACTTACAATGACCTACCCAAGAATTCAGTCTACCAGTATGACGCAATTGTTTTACAAGACTAACCACCAGAGGGCAATGTTCTCAGAGAATCTGCTCATTGCTGACAGTCAAATGCTGTTCATCTCCCCACGTGGACCTCTTCCTTTAAAAATCGTCAAAACACCATTTCTGGATTTCACGTAGATAGACAGGGATGCAGAGGGGACATTTTGGCTAAATAATATATTCAAATATAATTAGGAATATTTGGTTTGATTAGGAAAAAATCTACTACATACCAAAATAACATAGAAATAAGAGTCCTAAAAGTAGAGTAATTCAATAGACTGGAAACAGAAAAGGAATGAAAACCTACTTATCATTTATTCTGGACAATTCAAATAATTAAACAAGTCATTGAGATAAATTTAAGAGATAATGAGAGAAGATAAGGAAATCTTTATGCAAGATTTCTCTGCAACTTACCGGAGAACACATGACTGGCATAAATTAAAAACTATATTATCACCA
>RJWT010003122.1:0-37745 GCA_004365215.1 Cuniculus paca | reverse complement strand
TTCCTGACCCACTAAGGTCATGGCTGAGCACGTCTGCATCAAAGAGTTCTGCAAAACATTTTAAGTGCCTAAGAAAAAGAAACCAATCGGGAGAGCGGTTCCACATTCCTGCCCCTCAGAACAGGGCATCCCAGAGCCGGCAGCTACCTGGCCCTGTTCCCTGCCGTATTATAGAGCAAAGGAGCCAAATTTCCTTCTGATGTCTATAAATAAAGTGCTTCGTCCACAAGCAATTAGGTGGAAGCATTTTTCCAACCAGTGAGCATATGAGTTTCATTTCTCCGCAAGCGGCATATCAGATCAGAGATGTTAGTTTCCGTCCACTGCTATGTGTAATAATAATAATTTCTTCACAGCATCTACTTCCTTCCCTCCCAGTCCTCCCCTCCTCCTGCCTCAGTCTGGGTTTTATGTAGAAATTCTACCTAGGACCTGGCAGGCACAGCACTGCAAAATTCTTTCAATTCAAGACGTCCAGGAGGGCATCGGATTTAATTTCTTGCTCCATTCCTGATGTCCTGCGCTGGCTTCCTTTTCTGACCATAAGTGCTCTATGACTGATTGCCTGCTCCTTTCACCCCAGCTGCCGGGCAGCTACGTACCCACAGCTGCGTGTGCCTGATAGGTCAGGGTCTGCACGTCCTCCGTTTCCTAATTCCTGACTTTGCTTTTCATTTTCCTTAGTGGAACTAATTTCAACTTAGGCCTACCCACGTTATCTTTCAGAAAAAAAGGCAGGAAGCAAAGAAATAATAGTTTTGGGCTGTGGATGTAGCTCAGGGGTGCAGCATGTGTCCAGCACGCGTGAGGCCCTGGGCTTGACTGTCCGCACAGCAAAAAAAAAAAAAAAAAGATAGTTTTAAAATGCTTTTTATTTTGAGTGGCTGCCACTTTTTTCAGAGAGGAAGCTCTGTTCAAGGTCAGCCTGAAGAACACATCAAGACCCTATCTCAAACACAAACAACAAAACAAATAAACAAAAAAAGTACAGATCAGGGAAGACAGCAGGTTTGGCTGAGGTCAGTAGGGCCTGGCTTTCCAAAGAAAGTGAACTTCAGAGGTAACAGAGCTAGTCAAAGGTATCCATCCATCCATCCATCCGTCCGTCCATCCATCCAATATTCATCCACCTCACTATTCACCCAACCATTTATTCATCCATTCACAAAAAAGTAAAACACAAAGAAAAAATCCATCCAATCATCCATCCTTCCATCTATTCAGACATCCATCTAAATATTCATCTAGCCCCCAATTCATCCAACCATTCCTTCCTCCATCTATCCATCCATCTATCCATCCATCCATCCATCCATCCATCCATCCATCCAACACTTTCCAATTCTGCTACATGACAAAGGTCTCGTACCTTCCCATGGGGAACTCCAGAACTGGGCTAGCCGAGTGTGGTGGTGCACACTTGTAATCCTGGCACTCGAGAGGCTAAGGCAGGAGGATGGCCTTGAGTCGAGGCCGGCCTGAGCTATGCAGTGAGACCCTATCAAATAAATAAGTAAACAGAACTGGCCTAACCCTTTGGAATTACCCCAAACTGAAGTAAGGCCTTCTTACCCCACAGACAGACCCCGCTGAGTCCTGGGCAGCCAGTGTCCCCATGAAGGGGAGTGACAACCCTGGAGTAGACACCATCGCTTCTGTTCTACAAGGCCAGGGAGCCGCGCTTCACGGAGCTGAGGGCTCACTAGATGCCTCATTCGGGGACCAAGTGCACTGCACAAGAGCCACGGGGATGAGCACTAAGTGACAAGAAACCCAGGAAGCACTGGGCAGCCTCTCAGAAGAGTCCCAAGAGCTACGCAGGAATAGTCTTCCTGGCTCAGCCTCCTGCGTGCTAGGATTACCAGGAAGGGTGAGCGGTAGCTAGCTGGGTGCGAAGCCACTTGATCAGATGACTTCCGAGCACCTCCACCCACCACGGGAAGGGGGTGCCTGTGAGCAGAAAGGCAGAGGGCATCCTCCCTGGTGATCACCTTGGGCCTCAACTCCCTCCCCTAACTTGAAACCCAGGGTGACACCCGCCTGCCCCCTCCCAGGACTCTCAGGGAGGACCTGAGTAGGAAAAAGGGCTTTGTGTACAGTCAAGAGTTGGACCCAGGCCTGTAACCCCAGCACTCAGGAGGCTGAGGCAGGAGGGTTGCCATGAGTTTGAGGCCAGCCTGGGCTACAGATCAAAACCCTGTCAAAAACACAAAAAAACAGAGTTGGACCCAAGACAACCATTGTGCCATCTCTACAGAAAACGAAGGTTCCCTGCACCCTGAGCCACTCCATTGCTGTGGGCTCCCTGTGGGGATGCCTGAGGTGGAGCTGTCCCCAGGGATAGACTGTCGCCCCTGGAAGTCCCCGACACCCCACGTTCCAGGGTGACTGTGCCCACCATGGCTCCCGAACAGAAGCAGAAGGTGCTGAAACGCCTATTTGCGGGCTCTGAATTAGGTGGTGACAGCTCTGGTTGTAGCCAATTAAGCACCACAGATGTTGGACCCCACGAGGGGGTGTTTGTTTTACAGAGACTCCCCTGGGCTTCTATCTCCTCCCCATTTCTGTTTCCACCACTGCCTGGGGGGGATCTGAGCTACACAGGCTCGGGGGTGGACACCTGCTGGACCCTGGGCTCCTGAGACAGATCTTGAGCCGAGTTCCAAGTTTGGTGGAAGAGACTGAGCTACCGGACCAGTCCTCTGACAGCATTATCACTGTTACTAGCAGGGGTTCTTTTAGAGAGGGTCTCGCCCTGTGACTCCAGCACTCAGGAGGCTGAGGCAGGAGGATTGCAGTGAATTTGAGGCCAACCTGGGCTCTGTAGTGATTCCACGGACAGCTTGAACTACATAGCAAGACCCTGTTTCAAAAAAAAACCAAAGAGGTCTTCAAAGGACTTCTGAGGCCATTATCCCTGCTCCACACCACTCCTCTTGGAGGTCCCCATGCAGTGCACCTGATAAAGGTGGCACACAGAGGGAGGAAAAGGGGCCTCTGCCTGGCCCTGCAGGAGACGTGGGGTGGCTCTGCCTCCCAGGCCTCAGGCTCCCCGTGGAATCAGGGAGCCTCAGACACCCCACCAAACCTTGTCTACTATAATGATGGAGACAGCATTGCTCCCACTTTATAGCCACACAAACTGAGGCTCCGAGAGACCAAGGCGTCAGCCAGAGCCGAGCTTCCCAGGGTCTGTGTGTCTTTCTGCTGCCTGCCTGCTGGAATCGGGTGCCTGCCCTGGGGATGGAGGCACTGGGCAGGCACTCTGGGGCCCCTGGTGCAGGTCCTTGGAGTCAGGTGTGGGCTCAAGGCTGTCATCTGCTGTCCTCAGGCTGTCGTGAGAGCCTGCTCCCATGTTACAGTGAGGGCCTCGGCTTCAGTGGGATCCGCCTGCTGAAGTGTGGGGGGTGTGGAGAGTGGGAGGAGACACCGGTTTTGATCCAGTCCCATAGTCTACCAGGCAGTGGCCTCCTCAGTTTATCTACACTGACTGCAGAATTATCGCTCAGCAAGATCAAGCAATCGGCTCCCTCTCAGCAAAACCTTTTAACACAGGCCTGTGCCCTGCACGAGTGTGTCTGGGGTTCCTTCCAGGTGCCCTCCCAGGATCTCAGCAAGGTCCTTTCGTGGCCCAGTGGGACGGGTGCATCCCTTCGAATCAGGGCTGAGGTGGTCCTGGCATACTGGTGCACAGTTGTAATCCCAAGACTCAGAAGGCTGAGGCAGGAGGATCGCTGCAAGTTCAAGGCCAGCCTGAGCTATATAGCGAGACCCTGTCTCAAAAAGCAAAACAAAATGAAATGAAACACCGTAGAAACACCCAACAAGCACAAGCAACACAGGTCTGGGGCCCCGAAGGCTGCTGGTGTCAGCAGGACCGCGCCCTCTGAAAGCTCGGGGAGGATGTCCTTACCTCCCCTCGGCCTCTGCTGGCAGCCAGCAGGCTTTGGCATGGGCTCTCGTCTCTGTGGATATCACACACCGCTCCCTCTGTGTCCTAGCTTCCTCCTAGGATACGCTGGAGGAGGGACCCACCCTGCCTCCCTTCTGCAGTGCTTCCAACTCCCCCTGCCTCCAGGGCATATCTGGGGGCTCCAGGAGGGACAGAGCGAGACACAGGGTCCACCCTGTCCTGGTCCCCACCACCAGGTCACAACATCCACCAGAGGCAGAGACGGGGTGGTGCCAGTGGCCCTGACCACAGCCAGCCCCCTGGCTGTGGACCAGAGGGGACCAGAGTCCCTTCCGCCCCGGGGGTAGCTCCCTTCGTGCCAGTGGGACCCGGTCACCCAGGGAGACTGCTTTGTTGGTTCATTTTTCCTTTCCAAAAAAATAAATTCATAAATGGTCCTTGGCAAGTTGTTTACTGCCCAGCTTTAACGGCCTGTTTATTACCTGGAGCAGGCGTCTGTTAACGCGGCCCTCGCCACCCACCCTCATTAACTGTCCATCTGGAAGGCAGCTCTGGCATTAGCCATGCCTGGCCCTAAATGGCTGCGGACAGTTGGTTTTATGACGGTGCCTTGTCTCAGCCATGCGGGACCTGTCATCGAAGAGAAGCCTGCACTCAGGGCCTCCGCAGGAGGACAGGAAGACGGGAGCCGCGGGGACGAGGAGCCTGACGAGGATGTGAGGCTCCTCCTTTTGGCTGAAAGGGACAGCAGCATATTTGATTTGGGGGCTTTGCTGTTGAGACAGCATCTTATTATGTAACCCAGGCTGGCCTTGAACTCACAGCGATCCTCCTGCCTCAGCATCCCCCAGCACTGGAATTCCAGGCATGCACCACCACATCTGGTGACAGCACCATATTTAGAAGGAAGCATAACTTTGTAACTTCTGAGAGGGATTTAAAGAATCTGTAAACTGAAAAAAAAAAATGACTCAGAAATGCAGAAAACAAACACCTCTTTGGCAAACAACCATGACACATGTGAGTACTGATGCTGAGTCTGATCACCCAAGGCCTGTCAATCCTTCGTCCTCGTCTGCTCTATGTCCAACCCTTGCAAGGGATACAGAAATGGGAGAGACGGGCTGGGTATGCCTGTAATCCCAGCACTCAGGAGGCTGAGGCAGGAGGATTGCTGTAATTCAAGGCCAACCTGTGCTACATAGCGAGAACCTGCCTCAAAAAAACATCAAACCACTGAGAAGGTCCAGCCTGGCCTCTTCTTGCTCTTGACCATAAGCTGATGAGGCCTCCGCAGCAGGGAGCAGGTGCACCTCTGTCACCCCTAAGCAGCCTTATGTTTTGCCCTGCTTCTGGGCTGGCAACGGGGAAGCACAGAGCTGCCCACCTGCCAGCCCCGGCCCTGGCCCTGGCCCCGGCTCACAGGCAGCCCTGGCCGAGCTCTGGGACCAGGTGAGCCTGAGTTCCACAGGACACGTGTGCCCTCACCTGTGCCAGCCACAAAAGTGACCAGTGAGTGGGACAGAGAGCCAGGTGGCCTGGAGGGCAGGGGACCCCCAGGCAGACCCTCCCTGGCCCAGCCTCTGCCATGCCTTGCATGGTTCAGCTTGCTCCCTTCCCGAAAACCCCAGCAGGAATTCCCACTGAAGCTGCAGGAAAGCCCTGGAAGCAGTGGACAGCCCCGCCACCCCACTAACAGTCCCCCTTTGTCTGCAACATCACCGTCCATTGTTAATCCCACTGATTTATCTAGGAGATAAGTAACACTCCAACTTTGATTATCCGATTTACAAAACAGGGTTGCTTATCTCCAGTAACCTACCCTGCAGTTCCCTCCGGCTCCACCTCCCTATCCTCCCTCAGCCTCCACCCCGGCCCCAAAGCCCTCCGCCGAGAAGCTGGAGCCTTCATTTTCCCTTTCCAACTCTTTCTTTCCTGAACTTTGCAGCGCTGGGGATTGAACCCAAGCCTTGGGCACAACAGACAAGTGACTCTCACCAAGCTCTCGCCCAGTGGCCACTTCTCAAAGAAAACTCTTGGGTGGTCAGGTGTGGTGGCGCACTCCTATAATTTCAGCACTATGGAGGCTGAGGTATGAGGATCATTGCAAGTTCGAGACCAGCCTAGGCTGCAAAGTGAGCCCAAGGCAGCCAGATCTGCATAGTGAGACCCTGTTTCAAAAAGAGCAAAGAAAGAAAGAAAGAATCAATCAATCAATCAATCAATCAATCTTGGGTTACACAGATATTTTTATCTCTAGCCTAGAAGAAAACTCAGAGACCAGTGAAAAGCAAAAGAACTACTATTCTGTTCATATCTTGAGGGAGGATCCTGTGTGTGTGTGTGTGTGCGTGTGTGTGTGTGTGTGTGTGTGTGTGTGTGTGTGTGTGTGTCTGTGATACGGGGGATGAAACCCAGGGCCTTTGCACTAAGCTACACTCCAGCCCCTTTTAGACATGCTCTCACTGAGTCACTAAGTTACCCAGGCTGTGCTGAAACTTGAGAGTCTCCTGGCTCAGCCTCCCAGAGTGCTGAATTTATAGGCCACTGTGCCCAGCTGGGAGAATCCCCTTTTTATATCAAAAGTGTTTTACAGGGTTGTTTGCTTTCTTCTGGTTGGATTAGAGGAAGTGGCCTGGATTGTAAAATCCTCTATTGTAGTATTGCTGTTGTCTTTTCTGTTTATGGCTCCTTCTGAGAAGTCCAATTTGATAAACAAAGGCTTTAATCTTATTGTATTTGCCAATCTTATCTGTCATGATTGTACCAATGTAGAAAATATGTCCTTGTTGGTAGTTACATGAATGTCCTCTGCTACTTCCTTACAAAAGCTTTAAAACCAAAGCTGGGTGTGAAGGCACATACTTGTAAACTCAGTGCTTGGGGTGGGGAGGCTGAGGCAGGAGGATCTCAAGGCCAGCCTGGATTCCACAAATGAATGGCTTTGGCAGATATCTTTGTCTTTTCAAGAAAGCTCATATCCAGACTGGGATCACCGCTCAGCTCAGCGGGAGAGTGCTAGCCTCACCTGTGAGGCTCCAGATTAGATGCTAGACACGCACAAGAGACAGAGAGAGAGAGAGAGAGAGAGAGAGAGAGAGAGAGAGAGAGAGAATGAGAATGGCCTTTTTCTGGGCATGGAGTTGCACTCCTGTAATCCCAGCACTATGGTAGGCTGAGGCAGGAGGATTGCAAGTTTGAGTCTAGCCTGGACAACCTGGAGAAAACTTCTCTCAAAATAAAGTTTAAAAAATGAGTAAATAAATAAATGGCTTGGGGTGGCATTCAGTGTGAGGGCACAGGGTTCAATCCCCTGGATCAACCACACACCTCATCACACACACACAGCATCACAGTATAGGCAACATTAACACCCAGGTGCTTCATGATTTACCCAAAGTTCAGAAAGCTAATAAGAGGTAGAGCTGGGATCTGAACCCACTATGTCTCATCTCATGGCCTAACGTTAGGTATGCTTGCCTCTAAGGGTGGCTACTGATGACTTAAAATGTGGTTGATTCAAATTCCAACCCTCTGTTGGGGTGAAACAAACCCTAGACTTCAGTGATTTAGCATGAATAGAATAGAAAATGGCTCGTTATTGGTTTTTATATCAAGTGTATTCTGACATGATAATATGTTGGGTTTATTGAGCTAAATATGTAATTAAAAATTATTTATTTATTGATTGATTTTAAACAAGATCTAATTATATAATCCAGGCTGACATTGAATTGGCTATGTACCCCAGGCTAGTTTTGAACTCCAGATCCTCCTGCCTCAGCCTCCTGAGTACTGGGATAACTGGTATGCACCACCATGCCCAGCACATTATCAAAATTAATCTCTCCCATTTCTGTTTACTTTTGTAATGTAATCAAAAAAATGTTATTTTTGCAACAGGGTCTCACTAAGTTACCCAAGTTGACCCAGCACCTGCAATTTTCCTGCCTCAGCCTCCTGAGTGCTGGGATTATTACAGCGTTCACCACCATGAGCCACATGGCCAAGCTGTCAAACCTAAAGGACTGGCCTCAGGCTGAACCAAAGCTTGCAGTCAAAGATCAGTTCCTTCCCCTCAGAAGGGAGAGAGCTTGGGAAAGTCTCTCTCACGCAGGCCACCACTGTCCCCATCATGAGAGACTTTTTTTTGAGACAGGGTTTTGCCATGAGTTTCAGTCCTTGAACTCCAGGTGATTCTCCTGCCTCAGCCTCCCAAGTGCTGGGATGACAGGGCTTTTGCCACTACACCCAGGGACCCCTCACTGGGTCACACTCAGAGGGTGTGGCAGGCATCTGTGCTCCGGTGGCTGGAGGGGCAGATGGGATGGCACAAGTCCGGCACCAGAGCCTTGCACGCCGCCTTCACGTCCTGTGCCCACCGTCCTGTGGTTCCCCAGGCACCCCTGGCTGCATCTGCAGCTCCACACCCTGACTGTCCCCTGATGGAGATCAGGACAGCTTGGCAGCCTCTCCTTCCCCAAGCCTGACCTCTGCCCTGCGCCAGAGCAGCCTAAGGCTGAATCTCTGCTCAGCTGTGTGACCTTGGGCAGTTTCCTCAGCCTCTCTGTGCCTGGAACAGTTAATAGCTGGGTCCTAGGCTTGTGCGAGGGTTAGATGGGGCCTGGAGCGGAACAGGGAGGGGATTAATGATCATCCTCGCTATCTTCGATAGCACTTTACTTCTCTGCTTATCTTATCTCCTCACTTGTCACTGGAAGCCAGGATTTCGGTGTAGGAAGAGGAGAGAGGAAGGGTAAGCAGATCCTACCTAAGTCAGCATCAGCAGCATCAGTAGGACTCATGATACAGCTTACGTTTTTAAAATGTTAGTATTTCTTTCATTTTTAAAAAAATTGTCTTTTGTTTGCAGTGCTGAGATCACACCCAGGGCTGTGCTTGGGGCAGGCGAGCGCTGCACCCCTGAGCTCCAGCCCCAGCCCACAGTCGTCCTTCCCACTCCAACTGCAGAACCCAGAGGGACCCAGAAAAAACCACCCATGGCATCAACACACGGCCCCAGTGTGACTGCAGCCTCCGGATTCTTTTCTGAGACAGGGTCTCGCTATACAGCCCAGACTGCTTTGAACTCTCAGTGATCCTCCTGCCTCAGCCTCCTGAGTTGCTGGGATTACAGGTGTGCTCCACCATACCTTCCTCCAGAGTCTACTTCTCACTAAACCAGGAAGGAGTGATGCTAGGTTTGGGAAGATGGGGCAGATGACTGTGGAACATCTTTTCATGCAAGAAAGCAAAGTAGCCGCGAAGACCACAGTATCTGGGTAGGTGGGGGTGGGGTCCATCCCCAGCAACGAAAAAAAAAGTCTCAGAATGAGATGATATTGACCAAACCTATGTGACAGAGGATTTAAGAGTCAGAATACACTAAAAATTCCCTTAATCTGAGCCAGATGTGGTAGCATACTCCCTGTTACCCCAGGGCTCAGGAGGCTGAGGCAGAAGGATTGCGAGGTTTGAGACCAAGCTGGGTTACATAGCGAGTGCAAGGCCAGCCCAGACTACACGGCTAGACTCCATCTCAGCCAAACAAAAAAGAGAAAAAAAAAGAAAAAAAAAAAACTCCTGCAAGTCTGTAAAACTGACCACCCAATTTAAAAACAAGCGGAAGCTGGGCTCAGCCGTGCACGCCTGTAACCCAGCAGTCAGGAGGCTGAGGCAGGAGGATCAAGTTCAAGGTGAGGGACGGACAGATGGATGGATGGGAAGAAGGAAAGGAGAGAGGAAAAATAATACAGGGCTCTCATCAAAGATAAGGAAAATATGAGTGTCAGTAAGAACACTAATTGCAATACACTGAAACACATGAAATAAACCTAAATTCACAAGCACAAGGTCCTGAGTTCGATTTCTCATACAAAAAAAATAAGAAGGAGGAAGAGGAGTTGGAGGAGGGGGAGAGGCAGCAGCAGCAAACAACAAATGTGTCCCGTCTTTAGAGAGTGCACGAGGTAGCCTATTCACAGGTTTGAAAGTCAGCAAAAACCCCACAACGCGCAAGAAAAATGCTAACTATATATTGCTAAGGGAGTGAGAATGGTGCAGTCGCTTTGGAAATAGTTTCCTGGCCGGGTCTTGCAGAGGTTAGGATACCAGGAACACAGGAGCGGCAAATCCCACCCCTGGGTCACCCAGGACCAACTACCCAGGAGAAAGACGGACATCTGACAGACAGCACACAAACACCCCTCCTGCAGCGTTCACAGCATCATTCAAGTAACAGCGTGGACAGGACAGGAAGTGATGCAAGGGTCCATCCTCGGAGGTGTGCCCATCGCCCGCCAAGCTGCCAACCACTGTGGAATAATATGCAGCAGTAAACATGGAACAGCAGCAATACAAGCACCAGCAGGTATAAATCCCAAACTCACGCCAAACCAAAGCCATCATCCTGAAGGCTGGCTGCTGTCCCAAGCGACTGACTGGCATTCCAGAGAAGGGTTGAGTCCCACTTGCCACCCCATTTCCTGCCCCACAGTGTCCCCTGCCTGGAGCTTAGAGACAGGTGCATTCTCAGGAACAAGTGTGAAGAGAGTTGCTCCAGGCTCCTGCAGGCCTTACCCACGATCCCAGTCATGACCTGGCTGGGAGTCAGCCTGCCCCGCCAGGGGCCTCCCAACACAGCCACAGCCCCCTGCAGCACAAGAGGCATCAACTCTGCTTCCAAACATCCCACAGGGTCCCAGGGCAACAAAGGGCGAGGACGGCTACCGTGACTCCCTGATAATGCGCCACAAACCTCCTACCTCTACTGGGATTTTTTTCTAGTCCTGGGGATCAAATCCAGGGACATGCTACGACTGAGCTATGTCCCCAGTCCTTAACATTTTTTAAAGTTTTGACACTATGGTATCAAACTCCTGATCTCACATGATCCTCCTGCCTCAGCCTACTGAGTAACTGGGACTGCAGGTGCATGCTGCCACAGCCAGCTCCAGCAGTGTTGCTGCTGAAAATCGGCATGGTCTGGGACACAGCAGGGTGGCCACACACATCTGTCCAGGAGCAGGGCCCTCCCAGCTCCAATCCTAGCTTCATGAGCTGATGTGTGACCCAGGATCACCCCGGGAATGCAGACACCTGACATGCAGCTCCGTTACAGGCATAAAGGGGATCTTTAGGCTTCCTTAGCCATAAAAGTATTGCTCTCCTATGTCTTTTTGTTTGTTTCATGTTTTTGAGGCAGTTTCACTATGCAGTTCAGGCTGGCCTAGAATTTACAGCGATCCTTCTGCCTCAGCCTCCCAAGTGCTGGGATTGCAGGCCTGGGACACCACACCCATCATTGTTACGCACACATAAAGGAAGATACAGGAACACTGTCCTCTAACATCACAGTCTGTGGTGTGAATGAGGCCCACGCCTTCTGCACGGCATTACTGGCTGAGCAGTGGTCCCTGTTAGTGATTGTAGCTCATGTCTTCCACAGGAAGACTGTGAACCCCATTTTACAGATGCAAAAACCAAGGCGGGGAGGTTAGGGAACTGGCCCAGGAGCCTGTGCTGATGGAAACACCCTCCCCCTCCCTAGGCTGAGGTGTGGCTCGGTCACAGGGCACTTGGTAAGGGTGGCTTAGCACCCTTAGCAAAGCCCTGGCTTCTGTCCTGGTGCTGCCAAAACAAACAGCAAAGCAATCGTGCTGGGGCGTAGCTCGGGGCAGAGCTCTCCTGGGGATGCTTTAAGCTTTGCGGGGGGCGGCAGGGATAGAGACCTGGGCTGGCAGCTCAGTGTTTCCTGTTACCTCCACCACTTCTCCCTCTCTGAGCCACTGCTTAAGGTCCCTGAGGCCCACTAGGGAGTCAAAGAGGCCTCGGGTTAATTTTCTGAAGCTAACTGAGTGCCATACAATGACTTAGGTCTCGGTGGTTGAGGCCTTGGGGAATGCTGACCTGGACACCCGTGAGCCTCCCTGGGTCATCACGTAGGGCCAACCTGTGTGCCCCTTGGTCCTGGCCAGAGGGACAGCTAGGGGTTAAGTCCCTTTGTGTGTCAGGTCACCTGGAAGAGGTGACCTAGGTGCACACTCAAAAGCTGTCCTTTTTTAGATAGGGTCTCGCTATGTCGTTCAGGCTGGCCTTGAGCTCACTTTGTAGCCTGGACTGGCCTGGAACTTGTATCGATCTTCCTGCCTCAGCCTCCTGAGCACTGGGATTACAGGTGTGTGCCACCACACTGGCTAAGTCCCTGCTGAATGAAGGTACAGTGAATGTGAACTTGAAAGATCAAAATCTTCATTCCACACTTGGAAACAGCGATGTGGAGCCAGATGAAATAGGGCAGTTCTATGATCTCAGCTACATTCCCATAAAGCCCTGGAAAAGTACAAGTAGCATTTTCCTTGGAAACTCCCTAGGGTGGGATTTGAGCCTTTGTTATGCAGCTAGCAGAGCCAGACATCCCTCTCCTCTGTCCCTGGGTGAACGACTTTTCTTCCGACCAGTGCTGGGGGGCCCTCGTGGGAAAAACCCTAAAATTGCTGACTTTATGCTTATAAAAATGACTGTAGCCACCGGGCATGGTGGTGGCTGCACACCTGTAATCCCATCACTTGGGAGGCTGAGGCAGGAGGATTGCCACGAGATCTACGCCAGCATGGTCTACATAGTAAGTTCAAGGCCAGCCTGCACTGCAGAATGAGAGCCTGTCTCCAAACACAGTATCAAGACTGGGAAGTTGGTCTGGGAGCAAAGCCAGGACTTCTGGCCAGCACTCCGCCCCAGGCACAGTGCAGGTATCTCTCGCAGGAGGCACAGCCACTGCGGGATCAGAGGCGGCTGAGCAATGTGGGACCAGACATCTTCTCTGCTTGGTGCTGGTGGTTCACTGCTACGCCATTCTTCCGCCTGGGCCAGACCTGGAGGAGAATCATGGGAGGTCAGCCCCGCCCAGGGGGCTCTGGGCCATCAGCCCGTCATCGGGCTGCCCCAGCAGGAAACAGGCCAGCACTGTCTCCCATGGAGGAGGCCAAGTGTCTGCACTGCTCCCCATGTCACAGACGGAAAAGGAAGGCTCTAAGGTGACAGCCTGGCAGGCCTAGGAGGTCCCATGCTTTCTTCAGGACCCAACCTGAGGACCAGGGGACACCCCATGTGGCAGGTGGCCCACCCTGGGACACAAGTGGCAGAATACACAGCCGTGCCTGTAGGCTGACCTGCTGCTCTATCCACGTGCCCTGCATAGTGGCCCCCAACAGTCTGGAGACAGCCCAGCTGATACACAGGCAGGACCCCTTATCTGTTTCAGGACAGCACCTCGGGGTGTTTCATTAACACCCCAGATTTAGCCTGGAACTTGGGGAGATCCAGAAGCAGGTAAGAGGGTAGAAGGGGGGGGTTGAAAATGTATTCTTTCCATAAATAAAAAGCTCTTGGCCCATTCCATGCCCAGGCCTGGAACCCGCTGGTGGGCAGCCACCCGTGTGTGAGCCCAGATCCATGTCTCCCAGGTCGCAGATGGTCCGGACAGTGACCGCTAGCAACGCAGAGTGGGTGACACTGTGCCCACACGGTGGGAGGGGAAGGCAGGAGGAGCAGAGCCAGCAGCGAGGAAGGTCTCCATCGCCATGTGTGGAGGGAGGCATGTCACCACGTTCGAGGGGTCCTTGAGGCCGGATGGCAAGACGGTGGCTATGGGGGTCAGACTGAGTTGCAATCCAGGCCTCGATGTGATCCCAGCACTCTGAAGGCTGAGGCTGGAGGATCCCCTGTGAGTTTGAGGACAGCCTGGGCTAGGTGAGACCCTGTCTCAAAAAACCAAAAGCCAAAAATCAAACCAACAAAATCCAGGCCTCAGCTAGGGCGAGTGGGTGCTTTTAAAAGGAGTACACTACAAGTTGCACACTAAATACAACTCCCCTGGTACTAACTCTGCTAGACACACAGCAGGAGCAGGGAGGGACGCCTGTCTGATCTGGTCCTTGCCTGTAGCAGCCACAGGGTCCCTGTCCCAGAAGTGCTGGGGCCCTCCATCGGGCACACGGGCGCCTTCCGCCCTTCTCCCAGCTCCTGAGCCAGACCCCCGGGTGTGGGGCCAAGCCCAGTGGCCCCACGTCCAGCACAGGGCTGGTAGCGCGGTTGCCCTGGACGCCAGCTACTTCCGCCTCGGCTGTGCAGGCGTGAGTCTCCTTTCCAACTCAAACCAATAAAGAGGTAATTTGTTACGAGCTTGGGCGGCTGGGTCAGCCCTGCCGGAGATCCAGGGGTGAGATTTCACAGTGACTCGGCTTCTTCGTGAGCGAGAAATATTCAATAAAGAGTTTCCCCGGTAAGGAACAGGACGCATTCGCCACACATATTCGGTGTCCGCGTCTCTGCGAGGCGCGCAGGCCTCTGCCAAGCGGACAGCTCCGCAAGGCGCCTCCGCTCTGTGGACGCGCTGGAACTGCGAGCCGGTGATTTTAAAAATTAATTCAAGTCAAACGTTCACTTGATCATGCTGGTCTAGTTTAACTTGGAAAGCGACTTTCTGAGGGTTTGGAAAAAAAAAGAACGGCCACGGCTTAAATCAGAATGTGGATAGCATTATCAAAAACTTATGTTCCCGTCTCAGAATTGACTGGAGATGCTTTAAGAGACAAATAATTCCAGAATTCAAGTGTTTCAGTGAAAGGATTGTCATCAGTGGGGGTTAGTCATCATTATTTCTCAAATATATATATATATATAATTATATGGCACTTTTTGTAGTTGGGCCTGGCCTCAAATTTTGGACACTCACCCTGCCTCAGCCTCCCAAGTGCTGGGATTACAGGCACGCACCACCATGCCCAGCTCTCTTGTAAATGTTGCACTATATTACCAGGCAGAACTGAAACTACTATATTTGCAGATCTCAGGAAAAGGGAATGAAATGACTTAGGGACCCATCTAAAAAAATCCCCAGGTCGTTATCATGTAGGCAAAAAGGTTTCCTTTTCGTCCAACGTTCCTCCGTTTGGCTCTTCCACCGTGCCGAATTCCCCAGGCTGCCATTACTGCGAACAGACTACTTTCGCTCCTGATACATAAATTACCAACAGCCTCGGGACGGGGGCGATGGACGCCTGGGATTTTCAACCCAAGGACTTCTGGTCTGCAGAAAGAATTTGACTGCTAAGTGAAACCAAATCCCCATGCAGGTCAGATGAGACTTGGCCCCCAGCGCTGGTGGTGGGTGAAGACCCAAACAAGCAAAGAGACGCCTCCCGGTCCAGCATGGGCAGCGGAGGAGCCGTGCTGGGACCGACTGGCGCATAGCGCCCGCTGCACAGCGGTAAAGAGGGAGAAGCAGAGGTTTGAGGGAGGACGCTGTCCCAGTGCGAGAGGGTGGATTCTGAAACTCCTGACCCCTGGCTAAAAGAGACAGTGACAGCCCTGAGGGGAAGCAGACTGAACCACAAGGTTGTCTCCAAGCATTCTTCTCCTCTTTCCCAGCAGGTCCAAGCAGGGGAAGAAACGGCCAGCATTATCCAGACAGGATGCTGCATGGCCACAGCATCGGGTCCTGCCATGGCGGGACAGAGCAGGTGACAGGACTTGTGACCTCTGAAAGCACCCCTTCCTCTGAGTCCCCAAGGCTGCCTGACCCTGCTGCTGGAACCTGGTTCTACACAGGTCAGTGGGCTGCTTCTTCGGCTGCTAGAAGCCAGTCACCGCCTCAAGGAAGCCCTCTTGCGAGAGGTCAGGATGTTGCTGAAAAGGGCTTACAGTGACACTGGAGGTGCTGTCCTTGAAGGACAAGACACATGGGAAAAGCTGATTATTTCCTCATTCTGATGATTAAAAAGTACCAGTCATGAATTGGTGCGGTGGCACACACCTGTAATCCCAGCACCAGGGAGGATGAGGCAGGAAGATTGCAGGGAGTTCCAGGCTAGCCCCAGCTACACAGTAAGTTCAAGGTCAGCCTGAACTACAGAGAGACCCTATCTCAAAACAAATTATCAGTCATGACACCTGACACAAATAGTATGTCAAGATACTGAGATGACCTACCAGCCAATTACCATTTCATCAAGTCTTTTTTAAAAAGATGAATACATGAAAAGTTGCATGCTACATATATCTCTCCACTCATGCTAAGTCTTCTAGACATGCAATAGTCACTCATGCATGGTTAGTTTTCAATTTTCAATTTTATTTTATAATAGTCTTTCCTTCAAAAGTAAAAACCTCTCAATCTTCGAAAGTATCTATTAAATATTCAGAATCCTTACTTTACCCAAAATACTTATCTTGCCCAGCTAACGTTGACCCCAAACACATTTGGGGAGGCGGGGGTGGGGGTAGTTTGTCGAAGTTAAACCACTGAAAGCTATAAAACTACTTTATTGCCAGACCAATTTTTTTTTCAAGAAGTTTAAAACTACAGCTAATGGAGGAAATTTTTTTTACCCTTATTCACTTCAAATAGACGGAAAGGCTAGACTAGAGCATAGAAGACTTAGAAAACAGCAACAAAACAGAAAAAGCCTCTCTTGCTTCTCTCATGTCATAAAACATGTTCTTTTTGCTTTCGAGGTTGCTGACTACGATCTGATGAACTGGAATGCGTAAGGATTCTAAGTAAGACACCTCCTTCTGTCTTTCTCAGCAAGTCTCCCCCCCCCCCTTAATTAGCTTCTTCTCAGTAAAGTCTTTTTAAGAAAAAGGATCTCAGTTTGCTGGCCAGACTCACTGTGTATAAAGCAGGGGTCTGCCCTGCTCCGTGGGTGCCCTCTTTTCCCGTCGCCTTGAAAACCTCACCAGCAAGGTGGTGTCACCCAGAACGTGTGCATGGGACTGATGTGTGGTCCTGTCTCACACTACAAGGGACCGCCCTGTCCCCGATTCGGTGTGGATGCCCAATCCACATTCCAATGCTTATTTACAGGACAGAGAGATATATTAGTAACAAATGGGTTTATGCAGAGTCCTACGTTTCAAAACCTTAGCAGCCCAGAGAGGGCTCTGAACTGTCCCCTGTCCCCGTCCCACCTCCACAGCTGCCAGCAAGCAACAGCCTTCGAGAAGACAGCCTCACCGCTCAGATGTGTTGTTCTGTGCCCTGGATGATTCTCGTCAGAGACTGATCTTTGCATCTTAATGGGTTCTGTGACATGGGGCCATTTCACTGGCAACATCCTAAACCGATACCTAGATTTTTTAACACCTATTTGTGTGTTGGACTGATTGGCTGGGCCTTAAAACAAGCATTTAATGACATGGCAGTCAGTCCCGAGCCCTGCCTAAGTGTCCCTTCAGATGGGCTGGCTTAAAGAAAAGTGACAGAAATGTTCTTTAATAACTATGGTTTATCCATTTCTTTCAGATAGTAAGTGGCACGTTCTCACCTCATTTACAGCTTTTAATCCCAAATGGACATTGCTTTTGAAATATCCTCTCTTTTTTCTTTTCTTTTCTTTTTTTTTTTTTCCCTGAGGCTGCCACTTGAAAGTTGAAATCTAGCAAGAATGTAATGGTAGGTGCCAGCATTCTGAATTACAGGGTGACTGCCTGAGTTGATCCTAAAAAGCAAGTGTCTTTTTTATACCGCATAAAAGGCTGAAATGTTTACATATCAAAAGGCTATAGGCCAATTTCTGTCAAAATTACACATGAAGTTAAGCAGTACAAGCAATTTATTTAAACACTAGTCATTGTAGAAAAATTCAAAACCATATGCTCTTTTAGCAGTTTTTCACAAATGCATTTGACCCATGACTTGGCTAGACATACAAGCTTCATAATTTACTCTAAATTTCAAATCCCCTTGACGTTTAAATAAAAGATCTTCATTAATGAGGTTTACATGAATGAAAACTTTAGAAGCTGATATCGGTTAGCGAGGGGCTTCGGGAACGTCTGTGCCTTCGCTCTAATTTTCAAATGACTGACTTTGCTAATCATTTCAAGAGAAAGTTTCGCTGAGAACAAATTACGGACGTTTGCATCCCGTGATTTGCAAAAGTAACAGCCCAGTCACTTTGGAACAAGCTGGTAAATAACACCGCTAAAAGTGGATTTCTGCAGCCCGGAAAAACCGAAGTGCTCTCTTTTTCTCTGTCTCTCCATTTTCTGAGGCCTTGGGATCCTGTCATTTTTTCCAACACCCCCTTTTCTCCCCAGGGCTATGTTGAGGTTCCTAACACTTTGATTAGTTTGTCCTGAGGGGCTCTCCTGCTTTTATTTTGAATGTAGTAAAACTTCTAACAAAGTGCAGTTAGGAAGTGTCCCAGGTGACGCTGGCCGCGGGGACCCAGCGCTTGGGGTTCTGCTCTTTGGTGAGGCAGAATGCGCGCCCCGTCAGTCCCGGGACCCACTTTTCACGCAGCAGAGCTACCAAACGGCTTTCAGGCACTACTTCTGACCCGCTCGGGGAGATTTTCTTCTTGTTTGAAGCGCAAACACAAACCACAAAAACCAATCTGCACGGTACGAAAACCGAACGCAGTTCTCCGGGGCTGCACCCGCTGCGTGGGGCTGCGATTTGTACCCCATTCCTCTCCTCGCTCCAGGCCACCCAGAGGGCTCGCACCTTTGAAAACGACGCGCCAGGTTTTTGCACGATACGAAAACTCGTACTTAAACACGATTATAAACTCTGTTCTGTGACCAAACAAGAGACCGAAAGGATTAAGAAACGATTAGAAGTTAGGGCCGCATATGCACTTTTTCTTTTTTTTTTTTTCCAGCTCTGGGGCCGGTATAAATAGTGTGGGGTCACCGCTTTCTCTAAGATGAGAATATCTCCGGGCAATAGAAGACAACCCACACGCACATTTGGGTTCTCTGTTTTAAATCAGAGAAGCAATTTAATCTACACTCTTTGAGTCAATTTAGCGATGACCGAGGTGCGCAGCGCAAACGCGCCTTCCAGAGATGTGACCGGCAAATAATGCCTTCTGCATGTGGAATCCACTGATCTGTTCTTTAATATCTTAAAAATGAGGGCTATTACCGAGAGAGTGACTCCTCAACAAACACATTTTCATAGACTTCTGCGTGGTGATTGCTTTGTGTGAAATCGTGTTTGGGTGATAATAGGGAAAATCAGCAGCGTGTTTACTGCATTTCTAAGCTAGCTCCGCCGCCGCCTCCGGACGCTGCAGGTCCTCCCATGCTGAGCCGTGCGTGCGGGGCCGACAAACAATCGCTTAGCAACCCGAGGGGGACAATTTGCGTGCGTCGCATTTGTTATTCCAATTGCACCCGGGCGAGGCTGTTTAGCGCGCACCTCGGACCCTCGTGGGGTTCCGCCTGCTGAGGAGGCGTAGCGGGGCGCAGAAACCCAGACTGCTTTCCCCAGCTTCTGCGTCCCCAAGACAGTCTTGAGCCCAGATCGAGGGCGCAGCTGATGGAGAGGCCCAGCCACGCAGGGGGTGAGTTCCCCAGAGCGAGAAAAGTGTGTGGGGCTCCAGGTCCCCTGAACCCTTTCTGGAAAGTTCGTTCCCTCAGCGAGGAGCGAGCCAGCAGATTCCCGTTTTCTTATCTTAGACCCAGCTCTTCCATGGACCTTGCCTGGGGCTTCGGGACAGGGGTGGGGACCGCACACTTCCTCCTCCTAAAGAAAAGAATAAGAAAGGGCCCCCAGGTCCACCCCTAATCTAACTTGGCCTGTGGGTGACAGTCACTCTCACAGTATTAGGGTTGTAAGGGATCCATGAAGCCTAGACTTGCTTTAATTTATTAAAATCCTGGAAATCTGGCCTGGTAGCGGATGCCTACAGTCCTAGCTCTCAAGAGGCTGGGACAGGAGGGTCACAAGTTAAAAGGCCAGTCTACATCAATTTAGGGGAGAACCTCTGTCAAAAAATAAAAATGGGGCTGGGGATGTAGATCACTGCGAAGGTCCTGAGTTCAATTGCCAAAAATAAATACAAATAAAATCCTGAGGCCTCCAAATTTGCCTGTTCCGTTTTCAGCACCAACGCTCACACGCACGCAGTGTTAGTCCCTCCAGAGAGTCGCGTGTGTAGTCCCTGTAGCAAGAGACGCAGGCTATGGCTGTCTTAAGTCTGATGGTTAAGAACAACGCACCGAAGGGAGGGGACACAATGCGCCGCACGGGTGAGGATGTTTTACACTGTTAAAAACTTGCAGGCCCTCTTCTGGGTGCAGGGCTGAGGACTCAGGCCCTTTGCAAAACTGGACAGATGGGGGTTGGCCCCAAACACCCCACAGCAGTTTGTCTATTCGCTTAGACTCTGGTGAAAGTCTTGAAAGATGTACTCTGAGCAGACCGCAGCACCCCCAGCCACCCACACAAAGGCAGGCCAAGGCAGGGCCAGAGTTTCTACTCCATCACTTGTCCGAGGAACTGGAGCTGGGAAAGGCTGGCGGCCCGGACGGTGCTTTGCATCTGGTGGCTGCTGAGCGTCTGCAGATGGAGAAAGTGCTCCCCGCCCGCCCCAGCCAGCAGGTCGAGGGGGCGCTCGCTTTTGCCACTGACCTGGCCTCTCTGAAGGAGGGTTACACTCCCTTCCTAAGCAGTTTTTATTGTTCTGTGTTTTAAATCCATTGCCTTTCCAAACTTAGGCTCGTCCCTATGGAGTCCTAATCATTCCCTACAGCCACCCCGAGTTTGCACAGCTCAGAACTCAAATCTCCTAGGCTACAAGCGATCGGGTGCGCTTTTGGACCCGGAGGTGCAGAGGTCCGAGTTGTGGCCCGCAGAAGCGCCGCTGCCCAGCAGGAACCTGTGGCTCAGGTACACAGTCACCCTCCCTTTTCCCCTAGCACTGAGGAGGACGCAGCACAAGTACCCCTACTGCAGGGATGGACTACTTTGCAGGCCGGCGGGGTGTGTGTGCGCTTTACTAGCCAGAGAGGTCAGGAACACCAGGCGGGGTGAAGGCGGCCTTTCTTGGGGAGCCCGAGGTGTCCCCCTCCCCAGCCCTGGGCAGTCTCTCCTCAGTCTCACGGCAAGCTTCTTCTGCTGGATTGGCCAGAGCGGCCTGCGCAAAGACGCTGTGCCAGCTCCGGGGCTTGCGCCTCGGCCAAGGACCTGGGGGGCTGCTGCAGCTCGGCGCGGCCCATCGTCTACCTTTCCTCGGGCGCGGCCGCCTGCACGCAGCGGTGGGTTCGCTGCGCCTCCGGCAGTGAGACGCCGAGGACCCGCGAATCACAGCGGCCACCTCCGGGGAGACCAGCCCGGACCTGCCAGGGGGAAGGGCAAGCCCAGCGAGGGGGCCTGGCTGCCAGGGGACAACTGGGTCAGATGGGTTGAAAACGCGACAACTCAGTAGTTAGGGAAGGAGACAGAAAAGCCGAAAGGCCCCCTCCAGATTGAAAACCAAAAACAGTTTGGGAGAGAAGAGCCACCCCCGACCCGTTTCCAAAAATAATAATTAAAAATAAGCAGCACAAAAACCTACCGACACACAGGGTGCTACTCTTGGTGGTGAATTGTAAAATAGTGGTTGAATTTGGTCTTCGCTGTGTTAGGAACTAGGTAGGAACTGTATAGTAGCTTCCAGACCCTATGCGGCTGAAAAAAAATCAAAAAGAAACAAAAAGAAAGAAAACATGTTTAAGAAACACGCGATACATCTCTTCTTCCGTCGTTTTTGCCTTTCCGAATATTGGCTTTTGCAAACACAAAAGGTTTGGGGTGGAAGGTTTAAACAGTTCCATTCGGAAGAGAACTTCAACATTAAAAAAAGAAAAGTGAAATTAGGCGGTGAGTGCACAGGGTCGGGAAGGGAGCAGAATTTTGGATCTGGCTGGAGGGAGAATGTAACCACTCACATGTTCTGAAACAAAACAAATTCCTAAAGCGAGGGGAAAGCAGTCCCAAAGTAAAATCGGCCACTATGCATTTGAGCCACAGGCAAAGGAAATCGCACCCAATAATAGGACCCAATCTGAGAAAAACGGGTGGGGGCGGAGAGGTCGGCGGTGGGAGTTGTTAATGCGGCCGCACAATGGAATTAATGAGATTAACCGGGGCAATTAGGCCGCCCGCCCAGCTCGGCCGGCCCGCGGCGGGGCCGCGGAATGGAAAAGATTAGGTTAATTTCATTAATTCTCAATCCACAATCTCTCTTCGGGCCCTGGAACCCCCTCTCCTTGGCACCTCTCCCCCCCAGCCTCTCCCCCCCAAAGGAAAAGAAAGAGCCAAATCTGGTTCTGTTTGTCATCTGCATATTACCAGGAACTAAATCCAGGATGACGTCGACTCGGTATAAAACCAACAAGAGGTTCAGCTGGTCCGCGCTGCGTCCTCCCCGCGGGCCGAGTGCAGTGCGGCGCGGCGGCGGCGGCGGCGGCGGCGAGGGGCGGGCGGAGGGCGCGCGGACGCAGGGGGCGGGGAGGGGCGCGGGGCTGCGCTCGCCGGCGCGCTCTTTCGCTTTGCTCGCGGCCGGCGGGAGGAGAGCGGGCCCCCCCTGCCCTCGGAAGCTTTTTCCCCGCCGCGTCCCCGCCGCCCCCCGTCCCGGCGCGAGGCTCGGGGATGCCCGCCAGCATGTTCAGCATCGACAACATCCTGGCCGCCCGGCCGCGCTGCAAGGACTCGGTGCTGCCGGTGGCGCCCAGCGCGGCGGCCCCGGTCGTCTTCCCGGCCCTGCACGGGGACTCGCTGTACGGCGCCGGCGGCGGCGGCTCCTCGGACTACGGCGCCTTCTACCCGCGCCCCGTGGCCCCTGGCGGCGCGGGCCTCCCGGCCGCGGTCGGCGGCTCCCGCCTCGGCTACAACAACTACTTCTACGGGCAGCTGCACGTGCAGGCGGCGCCCGTGGGCCCGGCCTGCTGCGGGGCCGTGCCGCCGCTGGGCGCCCAGCAGTGCTCGTGCGTCCCGACGCCCGCAGGTAGGGCCGCGCGCGGGCCTCGGCCCGGGTGGGGCGGGCGCAGGTTTTATTCACCTTGCGTGAACTTTTCTTCTCGCGCAAGCTCCTTCCGCTCCGCAGTGTCCGTGTTTGATGGTTTTGGTTTGTTTTGTTTTGTGTTTTTCCGGCCGAACGGGCACTGAGTTTGCAGGCGGCTGCGATGGGGTCGCTTTTAGGCGAGTGAGCGAGAACTAAGCCGCGCAGCGCCAGGGCTGCCTTTCCATCCACGCCGGGCTGTAGCTCAGAGCCTGCGTGGGGCGACGAGGTTTCGAGGCTCCCTAACGGGCTTTGCGCTCCATTTCCCTGCGCCCCCGTGTCTCGAGCCCCCCGGTTCCCAGCCCCCGTGCAGATGGCTGTTTCAGTGGGAGAGGGGCTTCTCCCGGGCCTTGCGGGCGCGCGTGCATGCCTGGGCGTGCGTTGCCGAGGCCGGGTGGGCTGACCGTGCGCCCCGTTCCGTCGCAGGCTACGAGGGTCCCGGCTCCGTGCTGATGTCCCCGGTGCCGCACCAGATGCTGCCCTACATGAACGTGGGCACGCTGTCGCGCACCGAGCTGCAGCTCCTCAACCAGCTGCACTGCCGGCGGAAGCGGCGGCACCGCACCATCTTCACCGACGAGCAGCTCGAAGCGCTGGAAAACCTCTTCCAGGAGACCAAGTACCCGGACGTGGGCACGCGCGAGCAGCTGGCGCGGAAGGTGCACCTCCGCGAGGAGAAGGTGGAGGTAGGCGCCGCGCGCAGCCCCTGCACTGCCCTGCGATCGCCGATCGCCGGAGCCCTAGCCCGGTGGGCCCAGCCCTCCCTGCGCTCCCTGCGCTCTAAAAACCCTCGCGGTGGCGGCCTGGAGGCTGCGGGAGGGCGCTTTAGGCCCAGGAAATGGAGTGTGAACGCGGAAGCGGGAGCGGGTGGCTCCCCTCTTTTGTTGGCGTGCGCGCGGGCCCTCCTCGCCCAGCGGCCACGCGGGGCCCCCCGGGGATCCCGGCGCGGGGAGAGGCGGCCTTTCGATCTTCACTGTTGTTTTGTGCTCCCTGGCACAATAGGTCTGGTTTAAAAACCGCCGTGCCAAATGGAGGCGGCAGAAGCGGTCCTCATCCGAGGAGTCGGAAAACGCGGAGAAGTGGAACAAGACCTCGTCGTCCAAGACGTCTCCCGAGAAGAGGGAAGAGGAAGGTAAAAGCGATTTGGACTCGGACAGCTGACGGCCGCGAGGCGCGGCACTTGGCTGGCTCAAGGACTTGCACAGACAGACGATGCTACTTTCTTGCACACGCGCTGCCTTGCGGGAGGGGTCGAGAAAGAGGACCGGGAACTGTAAATAGTGTACAGAACCGGGGTCGGCGCCTGGGGACGGGTGCCCGGGCTCGCAGCCCAGGGCCGAGGCCCTGCTTCCCACCGTAGTATTTAAAGTTAAGTTAACGGTGACAGTACAATAAAGTGATGGCGATGTAGACGGGCCAGTTTCTGTATTTCCTATCCCAGCTCCTTCTCCAGTTCCAGACCCAAAAAGAGATCTGAGGAGTTTAAGGAGCTAGGGCGGAAAAATTGAACAATGGAACCATTAGAAAAGAAAAAAAAATGGGCTGAACCCGGCACCCTCGTCGGGTGGCCTGGTTTAGATCTCCAGGAAGGGTTAAGAGTTGCCCCTGCAGGGGGTAGATAAGGGCTGGGGAACCCCTAGAATGTCTCCAGAGCCAACTCACAGGTCCTGCAAGTTCCAAGACTTAGGGTGTCAACGTTATGGGTGCAGTCAGATGCCGGGTACTGGGAGCTGGCTCCCTGGTGTCCTTGCTTTTCACAGCTGCCCCCTCCTCCCAGTGCCAGAGCCTCCATCCCCAGTCCTGGTCCGCACTATACGGAAGGGTAATCAGAGCTGTGACCCCAGTGCCCATCAGCATCACCCGTCACCGGGGACTTGGGATCTGCTGAGGCTGCGTGCTGCTCCCTGGGCGTCTACCGCAGAGGCGGAGTGAGGCCGAGTGAGGCCTCCTGTAGCTCTGGGCAGCCTTGTCTGAGAGCTGCGGCACCAGGGAGGCCGCAGCCCAAGGTGGGGGTGGCAGAACCATTCCCACTTCTGGAAGGACCGGCTCCCCTCTGCGCCAGCTCTGCCAGCTCTCCGAGCGCGTGTGTCTGGAAGGCTGGGGAGGCCGCCTGAGCCCCTGCCCGGCGTCGTAGACCAGACCATTCAGCAGCATCAGGGCCGCCCAGGGACAGCCAGAGCCAGCAGGGATAGCTTCTAGTAGGTTGGACCGTATTTCTTTGTGCTCCGAGTCCATTTACCCAAGAGGAAGTGCCAGCCGGTGAGTCCGCTGGGGTGCTTTCCAAGGAACCCTGAAGCTCCTTCCCCTGGGCTTTGGCTTGTGGAGCAAGGAGAGGCCGCCCTGCAGGGAACGGGATGGCGCGGGAAAAGACACCCGTTTTTCTACGCTGCACCCCCACACACACTCAGGTTTAGGTTTTCCAGGTAAAGGTGACTCCCAGGGCAGGTGAAATGACACATGGGAAGTATGGAGTGACTCCCAGACCTGCCTTTTGCAAAAGGAAGTTTCCCAAGACAAAAGGGCCGGGTGAGGAGTTTAGAAGGGAGATCTCCTCAAGGGGCAAGGTGACCTTTGCGCCTAGGGACTCCCTCAGCCTGTGAGCATGGGCAACTTGCTTGACCTTTGACCTTGCTGGCCCTTGCTTTCCACAGCTGTGAACTGGGCCTGGTAATAGAACCTGCTTCCAGGGTGATGTGGAGCTAAAGGTGCTGACTTCCTTAGAGTGGCACCTGGCATCCAGGAATCCTTCAGCAAAGCGACTTCATTTTTTTAAAAAGTCATGAATGGGTACATGCAAATTGATGTACAAGGTCTCATTTTTTTTTCTCTCTTAAGAACTCTGAAATGGGGGATATAGTCACCAGTTTACAATGTTATGGGTGCAGTCAGACGAAAATTTAAGGAAATTTAAGGTTCGGATATGTTAAATGCTTTAGCAATACCCAGCCCGTAAGAAATGAAGAGGGGACGTGGTCTTGCTGCAGGGAATCTTGTACTGTAATTGGGAATGTTTGCACTAATAGCACTTCCTGTGAGAAATATGCAAAGGAGCCGTTACTTTAATTTCAAATGAATTAATAGCTGCCCTGTTTACACACCTGACTTTCAGGTGAGATGGGTGCGGGCACGACCACTGCTTACTGATGCCCAGTGTTCCTGGCTGGTGTCCTCTGTCCCATAGGACGGCGGGCAGCTGTTGGGCCATCTGGAGCATTCTAATAAAAGATGGTGAAGCCTCATTTGCCCGAAGAGACCTCTGCCAGACCTGTTTCTATACTCCTGTGTGTCTCCTTGAGAGTGACTTGCCCTCAGACGCACTACAAAGGGAACTCTCCTTGTAAAGACAATCTGAGCTGGGCCTGGTGGTGCAGGCCTGTAATCTCAGTACTCCAGGAAGCTGAGGATCGAAAGGCAGGAGGATCGAAAGTTCAGGCCCAGCTTGGGCAATTTGGAGACAGTGAGATCCTATCTCAAAATAAAAAATAGATGGGGGATGTGACTTAGTGTGAAGGCCCTAGGTTCAATTCCTAGTACTAAAAAAATAAAAATAAAGACCTGCATGTATCTGGTGTGGAAAGGTGTCCTGGGCAAGACAGGGAGAGAGAACGTGAGTGGTGCCTGCCCCTTGAGCAGCTGGAGGAAAGCTGGGGTGCGTAGGGGAGGGTGGGTCAGAGTCCCAGAGCCACTCCTAGCTTGCCCAGCGTAGGACAGCGCCAGGTGGCAGGAGAACAGTCGGTCGTTCGGTGTCCGTGTCCCCATGTCCGGAGTCCCCTCTGTAGTACTTCAGGAAGGGCCTGGCTCACAGGAAATAAGCATAATAAATGTCTGCAACAAAGACAGAAATGTCAGCACGGTCGTCTAATTATAGTCCTCCCACCCGCCCGCCTTCTGTACGCCCCCGGCAGCTGTGGGCACAGACCTCTTAACCCTGCTGTGAGCGTTTCTCAGGGCCAGGTGGGGTCATGCAGCAGGGGCGCCAGGCCTTGTAAGTTTCTCCAGTGGGTGTTCGGCTCATGCTGTTGGAAAGTGCGTCATAGTTGTGGGCAAGGTATAGACCTGGCGACTTTGCCTGAGAGCCTGCCAGTTTGTGCAGCAGCTCCTGTCCTGAATGTATTGCGCCCATTTCGTAGTTGAGAAAACAGACACAAGGGCCAGAATGGGAACTGCAATCTGCGGGGCGCAGGGCCCTTCTGCCTCAAACAACCCTCATTTTTTCTTTGAGTGATGGCAGGATCCTGTACACAAGGTCATCACCAGCAAATGACTGCAGACGTGGATGTAGCTGTCCCTAGGGGACATGAGAATTAATCTGCTACAAAATGCAGACTCTGGCCCGGGATATAGCTCAGTGGCACAGCACCTGCCTGGCAATCACAAGGTCGTGAGTTTGATTCCCAGTACAAACAAAAAGCAGACTGTAGCTCAGAGCAACGATAGTTATAACCCTCGACAGTGGTCTAGCACTTTCCATCTGAAAACACATTTCGGGCTCCCATTTTACAGGTGGAAATTGGAGGCTCAGGGACGATAAATAGCAAGTGGCAGGGCACATGTGGACCCACCCCCCAGACCTCAGCAGGCTCCCCACAGAGCTCCAGGGCTGGGGAGATGGCTCTCAGGTGGCCATCATCACCTGGGCCAAGAAGGGCGCTACGGAGGTGGCTGAGGAGTAAGCAAGGAGCGGTGCGTGAGGGAGAAGCGAGGCTCCGATTCCGAATAGTTCCCTCCAGGAGGGCGTCTCGCAGTTCTTAGCAGCGGTGGACGTGGATTGGGGGAAAGATTTGGCAACATCTGCTGCCCCCGCAGCATCCGAGGAGCGCATATTTTGGTAACAGTCGCTTGGCAAAGTTGTGTCTTCCTGACATTTTAACTTTAAGAAAATGTTTTATCTTCTGTCCACATCCGAACTGGGGACTGAGGTTGAACCCTTCTGTGAAGCATGTTGGTTTAGGGTGTGTGTCTGAGAAGGAAGCAGGAAGATGCTTCCCTCCTCACTGCATGGGGTGGCAGCTGGGGGCCACAGGGAGCTTGGTTTGTAATTTGCACGACAGTCGCAGTGATTCAGGTAAAACAGTTCCAGCACATGGAGATCCCTGGGCCTTCTGTGACCCCGAGTTCTGGACCTCCAGGCCCCAGATCCACTCGTCCTTGTCTATCGCTCGCCTCTGCAGGTGGAGCAGAGGTGTGTGCGTGCACAGTGGCCCCTCTGCAGAGATGCAAGTCCAGCCGAGGGGAGGACAGGGCAGGTGATGGCCAGTGATTTTAAAATCACTGGTCCAAGCTTTTGTTCAGGTGGGGCCACATCCTGTCCCGGGAACCTGTGGCAGGTGAGCCCTCTGTCTGTCGGGTTCCTCCCTCACCAGCAGAACAGGCGGGGCTGGGGGACTGGAGATAATGCGAGGAGCCCAGCCGAGTGTCTGGCATGTTCATTATCACGGCTTTGAAAGGCACTCTGGGATCAGCTGGATAATGCCCTACCTCAAGCGATTGGAATTAGGAATTAAGGAATGCCCCTTGCTTTTAGTTGTTGTTGGTTTAGTAGCTTACGGGTGACCAGGTGACCACAGGACACACTCGTGAAATTAAGTGACAGCCTGGCCCGGAGCACAGCAGCGTGCTGAGGCAGGCGGAAGAGCTGCAGGACGGGACAGTAGGGTTTGGAGTGAAGAAGGACACTTGGAGTGGGGTTTGGAGTCCATTTCCAGGGTTTGTAAAATGACCTTGAAATTTTTCAGAAGTAACCCGAGTCTTGCCAGCAGCTGGTGCCCGGCCCCTGGAAAGTTCTGTGAGATGTGGAGCTGGCGACCAGGTCCTTTGGCCGTGGGGGACTCTCACTCATGGGAGGGGCGTCGGGCATCTCAAGGCCTGTCCCTTGAGTCCTGTGACAACGTGGAAGACCTCGCTTATTGTGGCTTGGACATAAGTCTAGGAAAGACAAAGAGTCATTGTCTGCAGCGTGAATGGCCCACCTCGGGGCAAGGGGGATGAGTGTGGCGGGATTTGAGAGTGGGTCTGTAATTTTTGGGTCCCTCGAGCTTTCGTTTGTTCCCCCGTCCAGCCCTGGGAAGCGCCCGTGCTCCTCCCTCTACCCAAGCTGATTTATAGAAGCTGTGATTAGTGAGATAATTTTAGCCGTGATGCACAGTTGCAGAGCGCTTGTGTCACTTCCTCACTGGTGGGCCCAGTGTATGACACCACCATGGGTGCTGTGACCACTCCATGTCGCCCTCGGCCAGGTCACCCCACGGCACAGCCGTGGGGACCAGTTCTGCCTATGGAAGCAGAGTGGGCGGGGCTCCTGCCTGGAGCCAGACATCCTACCCCTGGCAGTTTCCTCTTCCCAGCTCAGATGGAAACTTGTTTACATTTGCTTTGGTTTTGTTTTTTGCGGCACTGGGGATCGAACTCAGGACCTCATGCTTGTCAGGCAGGCACTTAGGCCACTGAGCTAGATTCCCCAGCCCTTGTCTTTTTGAGACAGGGTCTCACTGTGCAGTTCAGACTGGCCTTGAGCTCACTTTGTAGCCCAGGCTGGTCTCGAACTTACAATGGTCCTCTTGCCTCAGCCTCCTGAGTACTGGGATTACAGGCGTGCGCCACCAGGCCTGGCCTACATTTGTTTTTTTTCTTTTCATGGGAAGGCAGAAATATTTTTAAAATAATTTAAAAAAAAAGAATTTTATCAGGTTCGGTGGTACATGCCTATAATCCTTGCACTCGAGCCTGAGACAGGAGGATAGCCACAAGTTTGAGGCTAGCCCAGGCTGTGTAGAGAGAACCTTGTCTCAAAAAAAAAAAAAAAAAAAAGAATTTTCAGAAAAAAAGCTCCATGTCATCTAGTGGGAGAGACATGGTTGTGACCACAGATGCTTTGTCACTATCAGGCCACACAAGCACAGTGGCCATGGTCCCTGTAGCTGCGGGACCCCAGCAGAGTTGGCGCATTGGCAGGGCATTCTCTTCCCTCGATCCTCCTTTGAAAATCCTCAGAGTGCTGACGATGGGACCAGAGAAGGCAGACTGCCCTTCTTCAGGAGGCCCGGAGGCCCGAAGCCCTGGTGGCTTATCCTGCCAGGAGTCTCAGCTCGCTGCGAAGCAGGAATCCCAGCTGCCGCTTTCATCTGAAGATGTCCCAAAGAGCAGAAGGCTGGGCCGTTTGGGGCTCGCATGTTCAACATTGTTTTGCAACTGAGGAATAAATATTTAAATCTGAAATCAAGTGAATCACTTTCTCCTGAAGTGGGCCGGGAGGGAAAGTTGTATTTGAGGATTGGTTTCCTCTGACCGGGCCTGAATACCATCTCAGCTTGCAGGAGTCCTGTCCCACTCGGAACCTGCAAAGAGGTCCCCCACCCCCGCCACACCGTGCAGGGCGGCAGGAGCACGGCAGTGCCTCATCTATTCTAGGGTTGCTGTTTTTGTTCTTCCTTGGCTTTTGCAGCAAGAGGACCCCCGACAGGAGTGGCTGAAACGGGGACACGTCCCTGTCTGCTTGGCTGGACGAGGTTTGCTTGTGTTTTATCTCCTTTCTTACACATGGAGTAACTGGACACGGACACAAATATCAGCAGACGAAAACTTCACTCGTCTCTTGATTGCAATTAAAGTTCTATAAAGACCTTGGTTGTTTACTTTTTGTCTTTAATGGGAGATGTGCCTGTGTAGTTTTTGTTTTGCAGTGCTGGAGATGGGACCCCGAGCCTTATGCATGCTTTACCACTGAGCTACATCTCAGCCCCAAGTGTAGTTTCTGTTTTGTTTTGTTTTCCATTTGTTTGTTTGTTTTTCTAGGTCAGCCATGGTTAGTTTTTATTCTTACAAACATTGTGTGATGACGATTCCGGGGGATAGGGTGGCTGCAGATGCCTGAGACTGAAAGACACACAGCTCTGTTACATCAGCAGTGAGTCCCCTGGGTCATGGAGTCTGAGGGAACAGGGTTTGGTAAGTAGAAAAAGAAGATGTCAACCAGGCCTGGTGGCCCACACCTGTAATCCCAGCACTTGGGAGGCTGAGGCAGGAGGATTTTTGCAAGTTCGAGACCAGCCTGGGCTACAAAGTGAGCTCAAGGCCAGCCTGAATGGCATAGCGAGACCCCCGTATCAAAAAGACAAAAAAAAAAAAAAGTCTACGTTGTTTTTGTGTGTTTTAAGATAGAAAATATTTTCTGCAATACCAAGAGTATCTTGTAAAAAAAAAAATGTGCTTTATGTTTGTTTGGGGATTGGCAGCTTTAGAATCAGTTTGCTGGTGTGTCCTTGTCTGATCCCTGATGAGGCAGGAGGGACCTGGCCACTGTCACCTTGGTACAGAATAGTGGCTACTGCAACAGCTTTCATTGCGTCCTTTGCATTTCCATCTATCCCTGAGTCTGTGAGGTTGGCATTCTTCGTCTTCGTCTTCATCTTCGTCTTCGTCTTCTTCTTCTTCTTCTTCTGCTGCTGCTGCTGCTGCTGCTGCTGCTGCTGGGCATTGTGCATGGCAGGCAAGCGCCGTCCTCCTGAGCTACACTCCCAGCCCTGAAGTTGCCATTACTGTCACCACTGTGACTTCCCCCATAAGTTGGTTGATGGACTCTGAGTTTCTCTTGCCCTTTTGATTTTGCCAGATTCTGCCACCGTTGGTCAGGACCAGCCATGAGGCCAGGGCTGGAGTCCCTGCCTCATCTCAAGAAAGCAATATGACCTTGAGCTCCAGCTCTCTCCTTCCAAAAATGGAAGAATTATAGCCGCTCTGTGGTTAAAATGGGGTGGTTACGGTCTCAATTACTGGCAACATATGAAAATTACCGCAGGTTTTAGTCATAAGCACATAGTCAAAATATTTATTGATGACCTTGCAGTGATGAAAATAATAAGTCTCCAGTCCACAAATATTTAAAAGGTACCTAGTGTGCCAGGTGTGTTCTAGAGCCCCTTGCTGTTGGGGCAGCTGTCACAGAGCGTGTCACAGATGCCAGACAATAGGATGGGATAAGCTGAAACCCATGTCTGGGAAGCGGATGGGACCCAAGAGGCTGGAGCAGGCTTGGCTTACCTTACAGTCTGCAGAACGGAGTTGGGAAACTGCACCCTGTCTGGTCAGTAAAGTTGTAGTAGAAGCCAGGCATGGTCGCATAGACCTCTAATCCCAGTCCTCCAGGAGTGAGGTGGGAAGGTTGCAAGATTGAACCCAGTCTGAGTAACTTAGAGAGATCTTGTCCACTTAGCAACTTCCAGGGCTTTAGGGAAAAAGGAAAAATGAAAAACCCAGGATGCTCATGTACGTGGTATTAACTAGGAGAAAAGAGAGAAGACAGCCTCTCTGGCCTGGGTTTATTTTATTTTATTTTATTTTATTTTATTTTATTTTATTTGTTTATATATTTATTTTTGTCTTTTTGAGACAGGGTCTCGCTGTGCAGTTCTGGCTGGCCTTGAGCTCACTTTGTAGCCCAGGCTGGTCTCAGACTTGCAGGGGTCCTCCTGCCTCACCCTCCTGAGTGCTGGGATCACAGGTGTGCACCCCCATGCCCAGCTGGCATGGGTTTATTTTTGAGTTGCTTTGTGGCCAGACTCGAGACACAGGAGGCAGTGAGGTGTGCCACGCGCTGTGTGGTCTGGGAGGAAGCAGCCCTGCAGAACCAAGCATGCTGAGAAGGAGGGGCGAGGGACAGCTCTGCTGTGGGCCGAACTCAGGGCCTTGGAAGTCTCTCTGTGGGGCACTGCAAGCCAAAGCCCTCCCTGAGTTCAGCACCCACAGGGAGGTGGAGCTGCAACTCTGTGCATGCAGGGCAACAACAGGATCCCCTCTTCTGTACCCACTGCTCAGCCTGGGGATTCATTTGTCCATTTATTTATCTATTTATTTAGAGACCGGCCCTGAGCTCTAGATCCTCCTGCCTCAGCCTGCAACTCTGTGCATGCAGGGCAACAACAGGATCCCCTCTTCTGTACCCACTGCTCAGCCTGGGGATTCATTTATCCATTTATTTATCTATTTATTTAGAGACCGGCCCTGAGCTCTAGATCCTCCTGCCTCAGCCTCCCCAGTGCTGGGACTGAACATGTGATTCATGGCACGCAGCCTTCCTGGAGGTTTTGAGGGCAACCCTCAGGCAGGTCAAAGAAACAAGGGTGGAGATCTGGTCCCCCTCACCCCCCTCCATTTTGGAATGTTGAGAAGTGAGGCTTTGAGTCAGCCTTGTGCGTGGGGGTAGGAGGAGCAGGATAGAAGGGAGTGCTAGATTAGCTGCTAGAAGTTAGGGATTGGACTCTGCACAATGTGTGCTCTGCGTATGCAAGGCCCTAGCTTCCATCTCCAGCACTGCAACAATAACAAATTGCCGGGCACGATGGTGCCCACCTACAATCCCAGAGCTCAGGAGGCTGAGGCAGGAGGATCGCCACAAGTTCAAGACCAGCCTGGGCTACGTAGTGAGATGAAGGCCAGCCTGAACTACACAGTGACACCCTGCCTCATAAATAAATAAAGAGCTGGTTCCTGGGTTGGGGAGCTTTGGCTGCCACACCCCACGTCTCTGGGCCTCAGTTTCCCCGTCTGTAAGGGAGAATCATTCATCCTGCCTTGTCTGCCTGTCAGGGTTGTTGAGTGGCTCTCTTGACCTGAGGAGGTGGTGTTGGGGGCAGGAGGACAGGGTCTACGGCAGCATCCTTGCCAGTTCTGAACCCCTTTGTCGGTCCCCCTGCATGTGGGCTGCTTCCTGGAACAGCGGAAGTAACTCTTCTCCCCTGGCCTCATCCGTGTGGCCTGAGTCGCGTCTCCTGCCCTGGCAGGGTGCTTCCCTACATCGTGGGCCACCAAGCTGGCATCTCTTAGAGGGCAGCTGCAGGCCGTTTAGTTCATGCCCTGTGGGGACAGTGTCCGTCTCCAGAAGCATGGGGCCCCTCTCTTGGAATGAGTGGGGTTATGTCCCCCCAAAACACACTGGAGACCTCAGACCCCTGATCCTGAGGGGGCTGAGATCAGGAAAGGGTCTTAAAGGAAGGAGGTCGTGTAAAGATGGAGGCAGAGGTTGGAGTGATGGGGCCACAGCCCAGGGACACCAGGGTCCTGGCAGAGCGAGGCAGGGCTCTCCTTGTAGCCGCTGCAGGGGGCGTGACTGGTGCTTCTGGCCTGCAGAGCTGTGAGTGAATCCATTTCTTTTGCTTCAAGCTACCAAGTTTGTATGATTTGTGACAGCAGCCCTAGGAGACAGACACTCCTGCCTTTGTCCTGAAAGGACATCCCCCAAATGTGACTCAGTCTGCAGCTACTTGTAATGACCATTAAGGCGATCGGATCTTATTCTTTCCTACTCTTCTCCCTAGCATTTAAATTTTCTATTTAATTTTAGGATGTGTTAGAAGATAGCAAAGAAAACTATGATCACTCTTTTCTTTGTTTCTTTCTGTTTTTTTCTGTCCTGGATGTTGAACCTAGGGCCTTTGCACTAGGCTACATCCCCAGCTCTTTTTTTTACTATTTTACTTTAAGATAGGATCTTATTAAATCATTAAATTGCTGTAATGGTTGATACATTGTGTCAATTTGAGAAGTTTAGAAGTTTACGCGACTCAGCAGGGGGCCAAGGTCCTCACTTTGTGAACAGCCTCAGCCTGTGCAAGAGGAGGGCACTGAGACTTTGTGAGTGCTACACCCACTTTAGGGTGGGTAGCCTGCTTACAGTATATGGGAGGAAAAGAGGCTTGCTTTCCCCCTTTTTTGCTCTTGCTGCTTTTGCTGTCTTCTGCCACCTTGAACTGTTACCCCTGTGCTGTGCCACCGTGTCTTGGAGCCAGCTGATTACAGACTGAAACCTCCACAGACTGTGAGCTAAATAAACCTTTCCTTCCTTGACTTTTGGTGTCAGGTATTTTGTCCCCCAGAAAAAAGTAACCAACATAGTTGCCCAGGCTGGGCTCAAGCTTGTGATCTTCCTGCCTCAGCTTCCCTAAGAATTGGGATGATAGGTATGCACTGCTACCATGCCCAATTTAATCTTGAATTTAGGACATTTTCATGATTTTCCTTCTGGAAACATAACCACAGCAGGAGAGGAGAAGCATCTCAGATCCTGTGCAGCTTAGGGAATAAAGTTGTACCCTTCAGAGGCCAGCTCCTGCCCTTACCGTGCTCCCCCTCAGGGTATCTCCCTGGGCCTTTCTCTCTTCCCTGGGCTTCTCTTGGATGCCTCCCTGTCTCCCAAGCGTTCCCCTGTTGCCAACAGGGCCAGCTGCAGAGTAAACACCGGCCAGGTCCAGAGCCTGCTGTGAACTTGGGTGCAACATCCCATCTAGGCCTCAGCTTCCTGTCTGTGAGTCCAGCGCAGTGCCCGCTCTGGCAGGCATGGCACTGGATGCTGGGGGGTGGGATACAGCACGCAGATGTCTGCAGAGCTGCGACTTCTGGCAGTGGGGCAGAGGGAGCTGCCCGGTGCACAGATCTGCGTGGAGCGGTGAGGAAGCACCTCCCCCACACATTCATCACAGCCTTCTCGGACCCTGCCTGTTGCATCTGCCTGTCCCGCCTGTAGCTGCCCTAGTGGCAGCCACCTGGAGTGGCTGTGAATGGTATGGAACTTGAGGTTTTGAGGAATGATGGGGATCACAGCCAGGCATGGTGGTACCCACCTGTAGTCCCAGCACTCAGGAGGCTGAGACAGGAGGGCTGCCATGAGTTGGAGGCTATCCTAGGCTACAGAGTGGAACCTGAAACATAGCAGGACCCTGTCTCAAGCAAACCATGATGGAGATCACAGGAAGTGACCCAGGTTTGTATTTTCATAGGTCACCAGGGGACCCACGGACATTATGATTATTCTGCTGAGACTTGCATGACCACTGGGATGAACCCTACCGCTACAAACCCCAGAGGCTTCTTTTTGGGGCTGTGTTTGGGTTTGGTTGTGTGGGCTCCTGCCTCTGCCTTCATGCCCCTGGTGGGTCATCATGCCAGTGTTTTCTTGCTGATCCGGAGCTCCAAGCCAACATCCTAGTGGCCTTGGAGTCGGACAGACTCATCCTCATTCTCACACTGCCGGGTGTGAGCTTCCAGACCCTTCTGGGCTTTATTTCATCTCCGAGAAGAAGACTATGTAGTGTCTGGGGGCTGGGCGGTAGCTCTGTGGCAGAGCACTGACCTAGCATGTGCAAGTCCTGGGTTCCATCGCCAGTACTGGGAAAACAAGATAAACCACAACAAAAATTTAACAAAGGATAGCCAGGCCTGGGGGTGCACCCGTGGAATCCCAGCCCTCCGGAGGCCTCGGCAGGAGGATCCCTTCGAGTTTAAAGCCAGTCTGGGCTGTGTGGTTCAAGGCCAGCCTGAGCTCTGCAGTGAGACCCTGTCTCAGAACAGCAGCAATAACGTGATAAAGTGAGGAAAGAGACAGGAGGGACCGGACTCCCCACCTGTGTCCGGTTGGCTTCAACAACAGACAGAGCTTTCTTAGAGCTTGGAAGCTCAAGTTCAAGTTGTCAATAGGCTTGTATTCTTGGCTCACAGGTGGGCACTTTCTGACTGTGACCTCCCCATGGCCTGTCCCCATGTGACTGCCCTGTGGCATCTCTGTTCTTACAGGGACACCAGTTTGCATGAATTAGGGCTCCACCCTAAGGACCTCATTTAATTTGTTTTGTTTGTTTGCTTGAGACAGGGTCTTGCTATGCAGTTCAGGCAGGCCTTAAACTCACTATGAAGACCAAGGTTGCCACAAACTTGCAGCAATCCTCCTGCCTCAGCCTAATCAGCACTGCACCCCCGAGCTGCCACTGTGTGCAGACGCCTCGCTGGAGTCTGGAGGGGCCTCTGTGGAGTCTGCCGCTGGCATCTGCCACCAGGCTGAGCATCGAGCGCGCCGCTGTCGCAGGGCTGACACATTGTACATGGTGTGTCTGGGCTGTCTCTGTCTTCACCCCGTAAGTGGGGACAAGCGTTTGTGCCCTTTGATTGATGACTAGCTGAGGCACGGAGAGGGAGCCACTCCCATGTGACACGGAGGTTGCATCATGTCCATCCTGGTACTGAGAGTGGGCACCGCCCTCTTCCTTTTCCTGGTGCCCGTCTCCCAGTCTCCACTCTGCAGAGAGTCAAGGATGAACTACTCAGATACACGGCTGTCACGCCAGTGCCCCAGAGCCAACCCACGGGGACGCCCCTGGCCTGCGCTGCCTGCCTCGAGTCGGGAGAAGCCGTCCCTGCCTTCCGTTCCCGTGCTGGGAGAACGAGGGCTTCCAAGTAGAAGGGTCATCTGGACCCGGGCCAGCATCCTCCTCACGCGCAGGGGACCGCCCTGCTGCAGGGTGGCTGGCTGAGCTGGGGGTACAGCGTTCCTTCCACGCCTGGGAGGGACACCCTCTCCCCGCCCCCGGCCAGGAGGAGGAGCACAGCGTTCAGAGCAAAGGTAAAGAGGGCATGCAGTCGCCCCTCGAATGCTTCTCCCCGCAGCGCCTGCTGCTAGGATAACAGAACGCTCCCCGGCTGGCTTTCGTTTTTCTGTGGATCCTCATTGGACATGAGCGATTTTCAATCATTTCAAACTCTTTCAGTTACATCTCGGAGGCTGACTCTACTCTTACTGTCCTGAGGGGTTGGTCGGCATTTGGTCCAAATTATGTGGCTGTCGACAGACGGCAGTAAAAGCGCTTTTGCAGGCAGGATGGTGGGGCTGTGGGAAGAGCTCGCGTCTGGAGACAGAACGGGCAACTTGGCTCTGCTCCCTGAGCCTCCTTCAGCTGGGTGACACAGGCGAGCCGCTTAATCTCTTGGAGACGTGGTTGCTCCGTGTATGAAACAGAGCTAATAACTCACGACCCTTTGTTGTCTCTAGGGTAAATTACAGTGATCTTGGAAGCCTGCGATCAACTTTCCCCCTTGTTCCCTCAGAGAGGGCGGGATCAGTGGAGTCTTCACTTGAATTGGACGTGATGGGGCAGAGTATGATGTTGCTAACAGCCCATATTTTTGCCTGTGGATATTGCTGAGCATATTCTTTTTATGGAAGCCAAAGACGAGCT